>CM035406.1:168359992-168369992 GCA_020310875.1 Ceratopteris richardii
AGACTCCTCAAATGTTACAAATGTGATTGAACTTATAGTTTCTATCTGACTAGGCCACTATATGTTTTATTAAAGAACATATACAAAAGTGGTCGCTGGCCATTTGGCCTTTCATATAGACACTAATGATAACAAGAAAGAGAGAAAAAATAGCACTAGAGCATTTTCCTATTACAAATGAAGCCTTTCAACGCAAAATTGAAGCAATCTTAGATGCACCAAGTCTCTGATTTGCAATCCTTGTCACGCCTAAACAAAAGTTTGAAATCTGTGATTGGTTCAAGAGGGGTATAAACACCAAAAACCAAGAGAAAACATGCCAAAAGTGTGTGATAATAGCCGGAAACATGATAATTGAGCAAAATTGATGCACTTTGCTCCTTGCCAAATTCTCTTTAGTCAAAAGAAGTCCAACACTTGCAAATGAAAGCCACGATGCCACACCAAGTGACAAAAGTCATTTCCAATGCCAAATGATCAAAAGCTAGGCTTGAGAGTGCTCACCTAGTATCTGTTCAAGCGCTCTAAAGGGATTTATGTCCCTCAAAAGTTCTTCAAATCAAGTATTCTTTTATGTTCAATGAAGATTATAGTATAGCTTCTTAGTATCAAAAGAATCGCTTCAATCAGAGGCTAAAGCATCAAGGTATGGGTCAGAGAAGATGGATATGTCAAGGTATGAAGGTGAGAGTCAATTTCTTCATTAGAAGGGTACTTTGATAGCTTCAAAATGGGTTCTTTAGAGATATTTCACATGCTCCAATGACCCTCATCCCATATCCATAAGCCATAATACATGTATATACATTTGTTTCCCTTAATCATGCTCAATATTCATGGTTCTTCTCCACCCAAGCTGAAGAAAAAATTCAAATTTGACTAATTTATTTACCTCATCCTAATTGAGTGTCAGTCGACTTCTTCTTTCTCCACACCAACTCGCATGGCATGCGCTAATCCCACATGAGAGTGCTTAGTAATTACTTAGGACTATAGATAAAGAGTGGCATCCTCATATGTTTCATCCAAGAGGAGGGGAAGGAAGAGGAGCTACACTCCTTGCATGGATCGTCCGCTAGGTGTGGAACTCCTCCATTCATGGGTTTTCTTCTCACTGTGATTGCTATTATGTGTGCCGTTCCTCAGTCTTGCTCTGATACCAACTGTGGGATTCCCTATGATCCTCCTTAATTTTCATAGGAGACCTTCCACAAACTTTTTCAAAGAAGACCTCACGATGCCAAAAGATTGTTCAAATACACTGAGAACTTTGATGATGTCTTGCTGCCCAGCCATGCACCAACCCATTCAATTCTCTCTCCCTACTAAGATAGTCACTCATCTGTGAGCCTCTTCTTATATAGCCTTGTATGCTTCTTGAAAAGCAAGCATCCAAAAGCTACTACACAGAAATATTGTCTATATGGCACCACCAATCTTTGCGATTTCCAAAAGAGCTTTTGGTGAAGAGCTATGCAATATTTATGAGAGAATCTTCTACATAATATAAGTTATATAACAGCTCTAGAATCATCCACTTGCATTAACTCTAGTTAATTGGGACACTTGGCACACATGAAGTTACATGTCTAACACATGGATGGTTAGAATTCACCTACCCAAGAAGGGAGTCCCTTGGAGAGAGATATATAGAGGCGTATGGTTGGCAGCAGATTCATCTCTCTAGCACATGGTGTTTGTAATTGTCAGTCTCTTGCATGTTCATTCATGGATTTGTAGTAGGACCCCATGGATCACTAAGGTAATAGCTTCTAAAATTCATGGTGCAGAGCTCAATATAGCAGATTTAGGTGCTTTTGAGATATAATGATACTTTTTTGGGGATTTACAGACTATACAATGCATGTTGGGTTGCAAACAAGCTGCATCTATTTTTTAACCTTGTCCATAGTGTAGTTTATAAACTAAAAAAGAGATAATAAAAGAGCATATATGATTTAGATGATGGCGCATAAGCACCTACTTCAAAAAATTGGGATTTACCTTTATTAAGTTTTCCCATGTCAGAAAAATATAATTGTGAAACATCGTATAAAGATTGGAATCCCATTATTCCATTTCCATTAGTTAATGTTCACTTTTGCACATTCATGCCTTCACGAATTTTTTATAGATTATTGAAGCTCCATATAGAATATGCATTTGTCATAAATCTAGTTAATAAATCCTCACATGCTATTCAAAAATTGGGGAAGTTTTTTAATTTAATTTGTTCTTATGGTGGCAACGTTACTCTAGTTCTTAGAAAACCTAGTGAATGGCAAGATAGTTTGGAATAAGTATCGATGGCATGGAAGAAGGCAAGAGGATGTTTGAGAAGAGATATTGGCACTAGAAATAAAGGAAGTTGGGAGCTATAGAGAAAGCTATGCATGATCACAAAACTGGTGATTCCCAAATTGACTTTACTAATAAGCAAAAGAAGTTATGTTCATGCTTAGATAAGTTGGTAGGCTTAGAATCGTATGAGCTGCAATGCTAATAAACATCAATTGTTTCAAGGTACATCAATGGACTTCCAAGATGGAACTTATGGTGTGGCTTCACACACCATTCGATATTAAGCATTGTCATTGATAAAAATCCTCACAGTCTATTAGCCATAATCACTTCAATGGCTGATGGCATTCACCATGCCATTTAGAAAATTGCTTGATGATTAAAAGGAGGATAATAAAAAGACTAGAAACATAATTCAAAGTACTTCTAGTGGTATTGGTGCATTGGTAAGTTATGTGTACATTGCATTAATGGTTTCCTACACTCACTCAAACATTATCTTACAAATTTTTTGGGATTGGTAGAGCTAATACAATCTTGGTTCCCTCTAGACAATCTAAAAGCCCCATGGAAAATGTGTCTTTAGCCTACAATAATTCGCATCCCTAAAAATTATATGGCCACATTTTTCAATGAAAATTAAAGTTTTCTGAACTTTTAGATTAGTATAGATACTTTTGATATTTCATGTTTTGTTAGGAGATAAATAAAGATGAATGAAAACACGAGCTTTCACGCTCATAATGTGTGTAAAACCATTCAGCATAGAAAAATACCATACATTTGTTTACAAAATATAAGAAATATACCATATTGAACATTGTTTACTTTATTATAAGATAACTGTTTATGTATTGATTAGTTGCCCGTAACATTGTGATGGATACATAAACGTAATGGTTGTACCATAAGACGTCATGGTTGTCAACAATAGACTAATACCCCTAATTTTTTTTGTAGGATGGATGGGTTCTGTAGCTAGTTTGCGCATTCACCAACCTTCAATTTCCAAAGTAATCTAACCATAATATTAATAGTAATACTAATAGTAATAATAATAGTAATAATAATAATAATCAAAATAAGAATAATAATAATAATAATAATAATAATAATAATAATAATAATAACGTATCAATAGGTGAATCAGGAGGAAGAGAGAAACAATGCCCAAAACAATACTTAATGAGAATCAATTGAGACATTACTCAAAACCATACATAATAATGAATGAGATTAACTATACAGATTAAACAAACATACATTGCTTTTTGTCTCAATCGATTGAAACAATATTCAAAACTATGCGTAACAATGAGAGAGTTTATTAATGATAAAAGGAATTAACATTCTTCTATGTATTAGAGGGCCTTTTAATGGAATATTTCACAGATTATACTTTAAAGAGTGAAACAGAGATGAGCCTTGTATAAGCCAATGTTTACAACTGGTCTTAATGCAACCCACTTAACCAAGTGGTTTGACACCTTGAGTCTGAAGAGGAAGTCCTGAGTTTAAGACTTGGCTAGACATGTATCTATGAGTTCCTTAGAGATCGATGCCTCTACCTTAAGAGGTGATCAATGCCTCTACCTTAAGAGGTTGGTTGCCTGAGTGTGTTTTCAATTCATTGTACTCTCAACAAAGAAAAAAGAAAACCACAACAAGCCCACCCAAGCGGGAAGTAATTCTTCAAACGTGATATGTATAGATATGCGAGAAAGCAACTACGCACAAAACATTACAGGTATGGTGCTATTGGTGATCAAGATTTAGCCTTCCATCGCTTGATAGATTGAAGGAAACTCCAGATTCAGCCTTCCATCGCTTGATAGATTGAAGGAAACTGATTGCATCCAGATGCGGCTCAAACCATTGGACTCCATGAAGGAAGCAGGCAAGAATCACTCTCTTCTCAAGTTGTATTGGAGGAATGACGCAGTCATCATCTCAAGTTGTAATGGAAGAATGATGCCGTCCTCATTTGGCCAAATTGGAAGAGTAGTAGATCTTCAAAACATCCAACGGCAATATCCAATTCCCCGTGGATCCAATATCTGCTCCCCTTTGGATGTTGGCAACAGGAACCTGATTAGTGACTCTCGTCTGCTTGTCTTAACTTTCCAAAGGATAGAAGCAATGGCACATGTCATCCTGGATCATGTAGGAGAGACTTCTCCATGGAGAAACGTACATTTTGTTGTTTTTCAGCGACAACTTTGCTTCATCAGAAAGGATTCTCAGAACTTGAGAGACCTTCTCGGTCGAGCCCAAATCGATATAAGATTGTGTTGGTCGAGCTATTTCGATTTGGCTCCGAAAATCGTTGTCTACTAAAATGCAAGGGTTTCAAGCCATGGAAAGAGTTACGAAAATTACCTACCGGAACTTTGTCAAACTTGGGCCACTCCGAATGACGCATCGAATTCCAAGAGTTGGAGATGTTTTACAATGATGTGGCGAATGCATCAGCCTCCGCAATTCAAGCTACATGTGAAACTCTACAAATCTGTATCCTTTATAGAAAAGATTATTTTGTTGATAGCTCGTTGGATCTCGTCCTCAAATGATGGAGCCTCCAAGAACAGTTCCTCTTTTGGCCAATAATGATGGATTAAATGAATCTACATCATATCATCATAGTGTGTAGATTCTGTGTTCGTGTGTGTGTGTGTGTATGTGTGTGTGTCACTACTGCTGTGTAGAAGTGTCCACAATCAAGTGTACACTACAAAATGTGCTGTTTCTATAAGCATGAGAGAAGACCTGAAGAATTTGATAATATTGTGGATCTTTGCAAGTGCTTGTTTCTCCAAGATTTTCCCGAGAGATAGTGTTTCTTCTGCTTGTGGTGTTCTCAAAATAGTCAATTATCATATCATCCAGATCTGGCTATATGCATGTGCATACACATGCATATGCATATGCATGCACACATACATGCATATGCATACACACATGCATATGCATTTGTGCATGCATACACACATGCATAGGCATATACACATACATGTGCATACACACATGCATATGCACACACATGCATATGCATACACACACGCATATGCATACACACATGCATATGCATACACACATGCATATGCATACACACATGCATATGCATACACACATGCATATGGATACACACATGCATATGCATACACACATGCATATGCATACACACATGCATTTTAACATCTCCACATTGGATCATATGGGATCTCCATGTACACCTTGGGGAGTGCATGACCATGATGAATCCAAGATATGTCACATACGTAATGAAGCTCCAGACATGGATGCAGCTAAAAAGTCCATGCATCAGTGCATTCGACAACTTTGCTCCATAGAGTTTGGACATTTTGTCATGCTAAAATGGACTGAACAGGATAAGGATTCCAAAACTTATATCACACAATCGATATATGAAGAGTACCAGCTAGCACCTAGGCATCCTATTGTAAGTTCAAACTGGATTCAACATACGCCATGCGAGGTGATGTCTCATCGACGGTTCGAAGCTCGCGATGCTTTAAGAGTAGGCTTACCGAAGCCTGTATGGTTAGATGTTGAAGAGTGGGAATCCATTCAGGATGAGAAACAACATACTCCTGATCGATATCGTCAACAGCGAGATGCAACCGCCACACGTTTAGATACATTTGGAACGTTGCATTTAGGTAGGGGCGAATAGGATAGTATGCAATTTCTAAGTATCATTTTAATTATTGAATTTGTTTGTGTTAAGCACATCAGGTATGTTCATCTAAGATTTTGCATGTTTATTATAGGAGTTGGCAGTGGGTCATCCTCTGATGCGAACCGAAAAAGCTTATGGATATCGTCATGGATTGGCTGCACTCTTGCAGGACTTAGAAGGGAGTGGTGCAATCATTTCATAGGAGAATCTATGATTAGGTTAACCTATAGCTTGGTTTCGTATTTTTAGTTGTTGTTTATAAATGTCATGTCAATTTGTCTGATTTTACACATATGGTTTGTTGCAAGATTGTAGGTGTAAATGTTTTGATCCCCTTGCGTATATTTATGCTAGTGCTTTGCCACAATTTTGTATTGCACTCCTATGTGGCAATGATATACCATAATTTTGTATTTGATTCCTATATGGAAGTGTTTTGTCACATTGCCACCATTTTGTATTACACTCCTATGAGGCAATGATGTACCATAATTTTGTATTCGATTCCTATATGGAAGTGCTTTGTCACTTCGCCACAATTTTGTATTACACTCTTGTGTGGAAATCATGTACCATATTTTTGTATTCGATTCCTATATGGAAGTGCTTTGTCACATTTTGTATTCGGTTCTATATGGAAGTGCTTTGCCACACTCTTGTACATCCTTCATTTATGGAATATACAACTTTTTGTACATGATTCATGGTTCATTTTTGCTCATATAAAATCATGTTTTGGTTGCCATTAGAGTACATATCACATGTACTCGGTTTAGAGTTGGGCAGAGTGTATTGTATTTTTCTAAACAACATCATGCTGTAGAAAAAGACAACACACTCAATCCAAAAAGATTTTTGTAGATATGTTTGTCGGTATAAGCGTCGGTACACCTAGTAGAGTTGTCGGTATGGGCGTTGGTACACCCAACAGAGTCGTCGCTATGGACGTCGGTATAAGCATGCATAATAAGGATGCTTATACCGACGTCCATACCGATGGGTATATCGATCCCTATATCGGTGCTTATACTGGCGTTATGTTTCCAATGCGCATACGGACTGGGACTCCGACGTCGCGGAGAAATTGTGCGCGTTCATTTTCCTCGGTAAGAGCCTCAGTATACCCTCAATATGTTGTAGTGTTAAAAAATGAAACAAAAATTCTACATAGGTAAAATTCCAAAAACCATATGATATAGTACTTTGCAAAACCCAAAAGAAAAATCCATATGGTGTAAGGAGAAGATTCTCACACAAAATAGAGCTGAAAGTCAAAAAAATTCCATGAGAATTTTTGAATGCAAGAATGAAACATCATAAGCCATGAAAAGTGCAAAAATCACAGAAGTAGAAGGCTAGAATGTTTGTGCATGTAAAGTTGAAAGAAGAAAAGATATGTTACTCACACTAGCATAAGATATCTAAGAGTGAGAGGGTTCACCTTTTCAGAGTGTCACCCTCATGTATGACTTTATATAAGTCTAAAAAATGACCAAAATTATCAAATGAGGCTTTCATTTAGCTCTTTATTGCTAGCTCTCTTAGAGAACCTCTTCCTATCTCTACAAAGAGTATATCTTAGAATAAAACTCTTCAAAGCTATAAAATTACCAAAATGGTATATCTCACTACCACTAAAATTGAAACTTTGCCCTCCTACACATTTTCATACTCGACAATACCCTTCATAGTTGTCCTAGTATTGTAATATTCTCAAATCTTTCTATTAGAGCTTCTAGTAGTTGGTATTATCCAAACTATTGAATTTAATCTGATGTTGGGTGGTGGGTGCTCTTGGTTGACTATTTTTCCTTGCATCTATCTTGCTGCATTTGGCCAAGCATTTTTTATAAAGCTTCAAGCATCTTTATGCTTCTGTAGCTACATACACTATCATTTGATGATGAACTTATAACAATGTATGAGACCTAAAAAACTTATCATTTTGGAACTTAATAATCAGATGCCCTTGACTTGTCTTATTAAGGATTTGAGTTCACAACATGGGTGCTCCCTTGATGTTCAAAGAGTAGAATTGAGAAAGAAACATGCCAAATGTTTCTAGTCAATAGTGATAGATAGACTAAAGATGCCACGCATGGTTTTTTTGGTGCAAGGAGCAAGTCGAAGGGCTTGTTCAAAGGTTAAAACATAAACATATGGTTTGAAGAATTGAAAGGTTAAAGCTTTGAGTTTATCTTAGATAATGCTAAAAGTAAGATATGGAGAGAATCTCATGATTGAAGGGATCCAAAAGCCATGGCTTTGTTTTTTAACTCAAATTCAAATTGCTCCTAGATATTGGGAATACCTTTACGATAGAAGATATAAACACCATAAAAAATCAAGAGGTGTATATACACACCACACTTCTAGTCGTGGGTGTCACGAGAAAGGAGATAAGGAAGTGAACTCAATCACACAGTCTCACACTCAAAGAGGAGCACAGACAGATTGAGCCCAGGAAAAATAATCTTGTTCTTCTTCTTCTATTACATAAAAGGAATATTCAACAATGAAATAATGCAACAATACAACTAGTGCAATATATAAAGACAACACATAAGGAAAAACCTAATGTCCACAAATGAGTGAGCTGATAAGAAAAAAATGTGCCAACACTCTCAATAGATAAACCTCAATGAAGCATCCCTAACATATATTAGCATGACCATTATACATGTTAGGGAAATGAAAAAGTGGTACATGTCATCCTGGATAATCACACATATCTTATCATTTTCCCTCAAGCTCAATGTCATCTCGTGTAATCCAAGCATATTTAGAAAGTTGGTAATCTTCGAAAGTGGTGATGACCTTAGTGATGATGCTAGGTCCTAATGGAGATGTTATGGAACTATGCTTCTAAGCCATATTCCAGAGGGATTATTATTCTCATATAGATCCTAATGTATTTCCAAGCCTCATGGTAAGTCTTGCAAGAAGTAATATGTCCATTAGTTAATGCAACATAGGCTAGCGATAGTTGTCATAGAGCACTTATATTTTACATTTGAAACATTCCATGTGGCTAAGTCAATATCCTTACTAGGATTGGGTTCCTTAGAACTTGCTACATAAAATAATAAGTTTGTGTGTAACTAAGCCCTAATCGTGTCCTTCCACAAATTGTAGTTTGTGCCATTCAACCTCTCATCTTTAAGCAGGAACTTAGGGGAAAATGATGGCAAGTACAACATATTTGAAGATTTCGGGTTTGAAATTGTAGATATAGTCACCATTGAAGCGAATTTAACTTTAAAATTGAATCATCACACTTGCGAAATTGAGTGTGCACCAAAGTTTTGGATGGATTTCAAAGGGGGGCTTAGGCTATCCTTTTTGGATACGTTGACACATTAGGGGCTTAAAAGAGCCCAAAATGGAATTAGAGACATTCTTGGGGGCTTAGGATATCCCCCTAAAGACACATAAAATGGACTCTTTTATATTCTTTGGAGTTACAAGTTCACTGCGGTGCTTAGTGCCAAGTGTTGAAAAATGAGTTTCAAGATATGCTTGGGAAATCTACAAATTAATGTCTTGATTCTCAATAATGATGATCAATGAACTCCAAAGGAGATATCCCAAGGTGATACATAAATGCCTTTTCAAAATTGCCATGGATTGTAAAGATACCCTTTGATTGTGTAGTACTATTGTGAGAACTTGGTGTTATCCTAGAGGGTTCATAGATACTATTGCGTCTATAGAGTATATCCAAGTGAAGATATGCACCTCTTTCATACAAATAAAAAGCATGGAAGATAATGCATATGATCCTAGTGCATGAAGACAATTGCTAATATATTATATGATCCCTTGCTTCAATTATGTTCTCTCTAAATAAGTTTGCTCAAAATTTGATACATTTTGCAAAGATGCAAAGTAAGTAGTCTTATGGTCATAAAAAAATAAAATTTGGATAAAAAAGTAATGTAAATATTTACTTCAAACTTTAAAGTTAAATGTAAGGAGGACAACATCTAAAAAATTGGG
>CM035406.1:168374992-168419992 GCA_020310875.1 Ceratopteris richardii
GTACGAGATCTTTTCTTCTTGCAACTTTCATGCGCAAACTTTCTAGCCTTATTCTTGTGTGATTTCTACATTTGTCATGGCTTAAGATGTTTGATTCTTGGTCTCATAGGTGTTATCTATCTTGACGTTAAGTTTTTGGGACATTTTCTTGACTTTGAGATCTATTTTGTGTGAAACTCTTGTCCTTACAGCATATGGATTCTATTTTGGGTTTTCAAAAGTATTATATCGTATGGTTTTTGGCATTCTTACCTATGTGGAGCTTTTGTTTCCTTTTTTTTAACTTAATTTTAAGCCATCGACATGTAATGTTGTAATGAAATGAGGCAGATAGGACCATTTCAACAATCGACTATTTTCATTGGATTGTCTAACTGAGCATGACTTTCCTCTTGGAGAAGGGGATCATTGAACATAGATAAATGATAATCTCATCGTCCATCACTCATCATTGATTATAGATTTTGCTTCATCTTTTCACTCGTTATTCGTGGTAATAGTGATGATTAATCATTGATCATGATACTGATTGTTTGTTGATCATGATATTGGTGATTGATCATTGATTATGAAATCTATTGATTGATCATATGGATTGGTGAGAAATAGCTTCGGAGTTAGACAAGACGCCATCTATGGAATTCAAATGCAACTAGATTAGGTTTATCTTTAGGGATTCATGGAATAAATGTGTAGAAGCATGCCCTCATACTAGAAGTCGACAAAGTCCATTTATACTTATGTATGGGTTTCAACTAAAGGGCATCTTATGCAATATGCTTACAATATGAGAGCGGCCAAGATGCAGATGATTTCGTGGAAGAGATGAGTGATATTCTTAGAATATAGGAGAGTTCCTAATCGAGATAGAGCCTATGATAACCAATCAAAAGAGAGAAATTAAGTTTGAGATAGGAGAGTCGGTCTATCTTAGAGATCCATCTAGGTATGAGAAAATGAGGATGAAACCATGCACACATTTTTTCTTAGCTGTTGTGGTCCGTTCCCAATACTTAATACAATGGAAAAGATGGCTTACCATCACCGACTCTAAGAAGATAGTCACATTCATCTAATCTTTCATGTGAGCCAATCAAAGAGAAAGTTGGGTGAATTTGAGTACCTCAATGTGCTTAGCGAGGTTGTAGAGTTATTCCAATAAATTCTCACATAGCACATAGATTTCCCTAGGAGAATTTGTTATTCCAATAGATTCTCACATACCACGTAGATTTTGACTGTTGAAATCTCTACTCTATCTTTTTCCATCTTTTGTCTCGTCAAAGGAGGATGGCTTAGAGTTTTCAACCCCAATAACGATGCTCCTTAAATTTTTCTTATACGGGTTATAATTTTTTGAGTTGAAAAGCAACGATGTAACTAAATTTTGATTTTTCTTATTTAACTAAAAAATAGAAAATATAAAGGTGGGTTCATGTAGGGCAACACAAGTTTGTTGTTTCATATCATGTGCCATAAAGTTCATATTACAGAGCAACGGTAGGTTATGTATATCAAAACTTTTACGTTACTTTATTGGTTGAACAACTCAAAAAATCAATCAAAAGCTATTGTCAGAGTGGTACATATTTGTTTCGAGGGAGAAAGCTTGGCTCAAGAAATGGACTCATAATTCTTTTCTTTTTTGAAAACAAATCAACTTGTGTCACCGGACAGTGTGAACCCAGTGTAAAATATCAAAACTCCATCGTCCTAATTATTCACACGAATGTGCAGGTACAAAAATTATGTTTGTAATGTTGCACTCTGGCCGTATGAACGGCTTAACTTTGAAGATTGAATTCTAACATCGTCCGGAATGCTGTCCGCGGACCCTAATAAAGATAGTAATATCGTGCAGTGCGAAGTGAAGCAAAGAGACACAGACCGCTTCCGTGAGCTCCATCGCCCATGAGAGAGAGAGAGAGAGCTTTTTGTACATAAAACGAACAGCTCGTCTTGACAAACACGAGTTCGTCGCCCAATTTTTCAGCAGTTCTTGACAAACACGAGTTCGTCGCCCAATTTTTCAGCAGCGTTTCGACTCTGGTTGGATAGGTGAGCAGCGTTTCCTGCAGAATGTCTCTGTGCGCATCCGCGTATGTTCTCCTGTGCCTATGTCCGTCTATAATACGAGTTTTTTCGCGAACGGGAGGAACCCTTGCATATGCTGTGGAGTCTTCATTTATGTGTGGTTGTGCATAGGTGCGACACTATAATTCCAGACATCCGATATGAATGCACGCATTCTGATTATGAGCGATGGCGGAAAACATTAAGCGGAAATTAGGTTATCAACAGTCGCCGCATCATTGTAAAACATCTCCAACTCTTGATATTCGATGCTGAAGTGCGTCATTCGAAGTGGCCCAAGTTCGATAAAGTTCCTAACTCTTTTCATGGCCTGAAATCCGTGCATTTACCGATAATGTGCTACCATTCAATCTGTCAAAGCGATGGAAGGCTGAATCTTGATCACCAACAGGACCATACCTGTAATGCTTTCTCGCATATCTTTAGTTTGGGCGGGATTGTTTGTAATTTCGCAAGCCTATATGTGCATGAAGCCATCTCTGTTTCACTCTTCTTTAAATTATTCTCCATGAAATATTTCATTCATATCATTATTAAACTCTCTCATTGTTATGCATAGCTTTGAATATTGTTTCAATCGATTGAGACAAAAAACAATGTATGCTTGTTTTATTTTTATGATTAATCTCGTTCATTATTATGTATAGTTTTGAGTAATGTCTCAATTGATTGCCAGTAAGGATTATTTTGGGCATTGTTTATTGTTTTGGGCAGTGTTTCTTTCTCCCTCCTGATTCACCTATTGATACGTTATTATTATTTTTATTATTATTATTATTATTATTATTATTATTATTATCTATAGTTATATTACTTTGGAAATTGAAGGTTGGTGAATGTGCAAACTACAAAAGAAATAGGGGGATTAATCTTTGGTTTGACAGCAATGATGCCTTACGGTACAACCATCACGTTTATGTATACATCACAATGTTACGGGATGTGAGTGATATGTATTGTGAGAGAATGGGATGATGTGCTTGCGAGTCACCTATCAACCAATTCTATAATCCTTGCCTAATAATCATCTAGAATACTCTACATGGTTCCTTTATTCATCTAACCATCAATAGGAAACCAATTATAGGATCCATAATTGATTTAGAATTTGGCTCAAAACATATGATTCCAAGGAATATGAGAGCATGTGTTGGGTATCTAGAATAGTAAATATTATGGAACAAAGTAGATACAATCTCCTCGAAATCCTTATGCCTGGACCTTGTAGAGGAGTCAACATGTCACCCTCATCTCAAAATTGTTGAAAATAAAATTTCTTCTACCTCATTTCTTAAGGTATCCACATGAGTGCATCTCCATTTTGTATCCAAGAGACACTCCATTACATATTTTAAATTGTATCTCATTGTATTTGGGTACTTTGCCATTTGCTTCTACCAGAGTATTCATTCTACTTTAAGGGGAATTATCCCACATATGATGTAATTTGGAGAGCCTCCTCCGACTTTATATACGGAGGGCATCTCCCCCACTTTGTACTTAGTTATAAGTTTGTAGAGGCTACTCCGTACTCTTGGCAATCTCATTTCTAATCCATGTGAGTTTACTCATTTCTTGGTCTACTCACTTTGAGTCTCTCACACTCTTTCCTTTTTTGACTAGACTCTTCTTTTCATTTTCCTTTCATGCATGTACTATCTACATGGTATCAAAGCTCTAGGTGGATGTCTAAGTGGTCTTTGCAAAGGTATCTATGGTGCTTTTCGAGAAAGTGGTGGAGGTCTTGGTAGCATTTCCTCCATCATGGTGATTCTTTGTCAATAAGATGGAGCTTTTGGCCACCACTTTGGTACTAATGAGCACTCACGAGTGCTTTTTGTCCATTTTTTCCCTATCCTTAGCCTCTTTCTATCTCTCTTTTTCCACCATCCCTCCCACTTTTTCATGGAGTTGATGGAAAATCTCTATCATTGAAGTGTTTATAAACACTTCTGTGCAGCACCTTATCCTTTTCCTCTGTTTTTAAAAACCCTATGGTTCCACTTTGTGGTTTTTCCATCTTTTGAATTCTACATATACTATATGATCAGAACATAAAGGAAGATATCTTAATAACATTATTTTTCTTCCTCCACATGGTGCCCCATCTTATCCTTCTCCTGTGTTTTTAAAAACCCTATGGTTCCATTTTGTGGTTTCTCCATCTTTTGAATTGTACATATACTATATGATCGGAACATAAAGGAAGATATCTCAATAAAATTACTTTTCTTTGGACTAATATTGTGTATAACACGGAGTCATAGAAAACGAGAAAAAAGAAATGTTCTCTTTTTTATTTGAGAAGAATTGCATAAAATGTTGAAAAAATGGCTCATTTTCCTATTCCATAGTGGAAAACATTATTTTGTTTTCAATTGCTACCATGAAAAACCACCATTGAAGCATGAGATTCATGAAGAAGCTAACTAAATTATTTTCAATTCTACAAAAGGTCATCAAATGATCTAGCACCCTGTGTCACAGTTCTTAATTTCTGAAAGTAATGGAAATAATGCCAAAACAAAGAAACTCGGTCTCTTGATATGGCACTTAGCACTCTTGATGAGAGATTTATGTTCTCATTCTTATTACGAATTTGAGTTAATCTACATGGAGAAATGAAATAGACTTTTCAAGGGTCAATATATATAGCATCACATCATTTGACACTAGCATAAACATTGGAGGAGCTTTTTTGCATGCTTCTATTTTAGCTCATTAAGCAAACTACATACCAATCCAACACAAATGCATAGAATGTGGAATGGGGCAAGCACAAATAATAAAGAAAGTGATCCTTATATTCCAATAGTAAAATCATTTCAAAATTATATGTTTCCAGAGTTCAACAAACCTTTTAGAATAGAAGTGGATCATATAAATGCTCAGCCTTTTGCATAGCAACATCTTCAGGGACTTGAGAAGGTTTCGAGGGCTTTCCTTGCTCTAGAACTGGCTCCTCAAGGTCATCCATGTCTCCTGGCTCATTTGCCAATGGTGGCACGAGCTCCCTTGATGGAGGCCAAAATCTCTCTGACTCAACCATATGTTTCTTCCCAACCTCCTGATCCTCATTTGGGCATTGATTCAAGCCATTAGTCCGCATCCTAATGAAGCTGACTTGGGCTTCGTCCTTCTCTATAGCAATGTAATGCTTGAACATTTTGAGGGCAAAGGCGACATTGCCAATTGAGCAAAATCTATCCCCATCTTTTGTATCTATGGGTGCTCGAATGGCTAACCATCATTAGTAGAATCACTCATTCTAAAGGTGTATGGGATGTCTACTATAAAAGGGAATAATATTTCCTAGGTACTATTGTAAAAATGTTATTTACATCGTCACAATATATTTTCTAATACAATGGCCTTAGCGGGTTCCATGGGGTTTGAAAAAAAAAACTTTAGTCGAGAGGAATCATCCTGGAAGTCCATTTCCTTTGTCTTTATTCCATACTTCTCATGCCTTGCCCTTTGGATATAAGTGAGAAAGGCAAAGTGACAATCTTCATTCGGCTCACCACTCTTCGTTTGAGGTTTTTTCAAACAAAGGATGAGTGTCAACTCAAAGATTGTTTACAAAGTGTAACATATATCAATGGTTATGTTGCTTAGCATTGAATAAATGGATAGAATCTTTGCTAGGGGACTTCAATGAATAAATACTTAGAGGCCAAGTGCCACATAACTTGCTTCAAATAAATGCTTGGCATCCACTAGTTGTGGAAAGCTATACCTAGCGTCACCTCGCATTGGCGTCCTAGTGAAATTCAATGCCTGGCATCAAATTTCAACTAACTATTGTTCTTGCACATAGCAATTGTCCAACATTCAATGCTATGCATCAACTTCTAACATTTCTGTTCCTATGAATTGATGCCTCGCATCGAATAGGACAACAACACTATTTTGTACTAGGGTATAAGGAGCTGTAAATTGTCTACAAATTCCTCTAGACTAATAGAAAAAGGCTAAATTCATGTGAGGTATACTCACCCCCATTATCTGAATGTGAAGCCTTAAGCTTAGTTCCTTTTTCAGTCTCAACTAAAGCAAGCCATTTTCTGAAAGTAGGGAATACCTCATCCTTTGCTTTGATAGGTTATACCTAGACTTTTCTAGTAGCATCATCTATGAAAGTGGAAAAGAGAACCACCTAATGAACTTGTGGGCATAGGACCACACACATCTGTATTAATGAGATCTAAAGGCTGAATTGAAGAGTCAATGTGCATCTTATGCACATTTCTACTTTGCTTTCCATGTTGACAATGCTCACAAAATGAAAAATCAGAGAAAGATAACACAGGTAATTAGCCAAAAAGAGAAAGATTTTCCATTCCACTACATGATATATGGCCCAAACCGCCATGCCAAATACAAGCCATAGGTTGTTCAATAACTGCTAACAAGCGTTGTTTCTCTCATACAAATAAAGGATAAAGAGAGCCAACTTTGCTTCCTTTTGAAATAACCATATTGCCCTTTGATATGCAAACTAAGCTTAGAAGACTACCTTGTAGCCAAGGTCATCAAGTTGAACGAATGACATCAAAGTGCATGATAATTGAGGTACATGGCATACATTATGCATAGTAAAATTTGAACGATCAATGAACTGTAGAATCACATCTTCGATCCTGAGAATGTCACACTAGTAAGATTCACCAAGTCTCATAGTACCAAGAGACTTTCCTGCATAATTAGAGAACCATTCTCTGTGTGGTGTCAGGTGGAAAGAAGCACCAAAATCTAGAAGCCATGTGTGCGAAAGAGAATAAGTCATAAGAACCTCTGTTTGCATAGTGCTATCAGAAGTAAACTCATCACCATCATCACAAATAGCATGAATTTCTTCAATGTTCATAGTCAAAGTAGATGGTGTAGGTAGCTATTGAACATACCCGTCAACATTTTGTCCTTTACCTTTAGCATTCTTTAATGCATAAAGGTCTTTCTTCATGTATCCTTGCTTATGAAAATAATGTCATTTAATATCCCTCTTCCTTGATTTACTTCTATTGTTATTCCCTTTACCATTTTTTTCCTTATTCTTGCTCCCGCCACGTTGTTGATTCTTTCCTTGGTAAGAATCATGAACATTATATACATCTCCACTCTGAGTGCCAACCATAGATTTTATACAAATCTCCTCACTTAAGAGTGATCCACATATGTCATCATAGATGAATTTACAACCAGGTCCACTATTGCTAATAGTACTGCAAAACCTATCCCATGATCATAACAAGGTGCATAACAATAAGATTTCTTTGATTTCATTATCCATATCCATTTTGTGAGCTTGTATTTGGGAGAATATAGCATCAAAATCATTTACATGAGCAGCAACACTATCTGTGTCCTTCATTCAAATCTCATATAATTTTCTCATTAGATACACTTTATTTCATGTCGTCTCTTTTTCATATGTATTACATAACTTCTTTCAAAGCTCCTCTACACTTTCATAGTCTAATGTTGTAAAGTAAACATTATCTTCCAAGTGAAATTGAATGGTAGACCTAGCCATTTCATCTAAATCATCCCAATCATCTTCATCCATGTTAGCAAGCTTCCTTGAGACTCCATTTATTGGCTTCCATTGCCTCCTCTAAATTTGCCATCAAATTTTTAGATCTCAAGTTGGTCTGAGCCCTGCAAGTTATAATGAGACCTTTGATGCAATGATGATAGAGAACTCACTAGAATGATAATGGAACTAGAAGAATCCAAACCCCACTAAGGCTCAAAGAAAGATGACTAAATGTCAGATTTTGGAAGAGAATTCACCAATCTGCTGAAGAATTTGAATAAATGAATAGTAATGAACAACCAAGAGGAGTAGGTGAGAATAAATGTGCTCACACCAATAAGTGTATCAAGGATTAAATCGACAATTGTATAGTTGAAAAAACCAAAAATATGGAAACATTTTGCTAGAGTATGCGCTACAAAATGATCATATAACGAGTGTCAAAATATCATAAAACTGCAGGTGGTGACATGTTTACCTCCATAGTGAATCATTGACTCCACTACATATAATTAGTTACCCAAAAGAGCTAACTAGTTACCCAACTATCATACATCTCCTATGGCGAGGGTGGATAAGCCTTCCACCTGCTCCTAGTTAGGAAAACCTCACCATGACCCTCTTTATCAAATGTAAAAGGCTTCATGAAAAGAAAAAACATAACCGCTATATCAATGACCACATGGACATACATAATTGGTATCCAAAGAAGCATACATAATGTGTATGTGCTCAATATGTGCAGTAAAATGACACTCAAAGGCTGAATGCAGAACCCAAATAATGTATGTCAACTCTGTTGTTTAAGCTCAAAAACTTGCATAAATTTGTAGTGGCTGCTCCCACCACAATTAAAAACCTTTTGAGAAACATGTAGTGTGGATGAAAACACAGCCCCAAAACGTGAGTATTTATTGTTAGAGAAGTACAAAAACATTCTTGATGTTCTTGGAACTATGTGAAGGGAACTATGCACGAAAGTAATCCAAAATAGCTCCAAAAAACACCCCAAAATTGCTTCAAAAAGAGGCTTTGAAAGTAAAGAATGAAGCTTTGAAAGTAAAGAGTGTAGCTTATTGGCAAGAGATTTCCATGATTAAGTGAGCTTCGGGGGGGAGCAATACTCGGATGGATGACCTCTCATGAAGTATCGAGAATCTTTACCTTCCTTGATCATTGAGGTCCTCTTGCACGTGCAGCCAATAACAGTAGTGGTGACTTCGGTGACTCGGATTAAAAGGTATGCAAAGGTCTATGCCTTGGTCGCAGCCTTATTCATAAGTCTTGGAGGTCCTTCTTGAGAGCTCCAAGATGATATCCTCAGGGTAGGAGACCGACCTCCATGTGCCGCACATGGTACTTTGCACAAATCCTATAGAATACACAAAACAAAACACAGTACACAGGGAGCACGAACACAGACTTCTCAAATGTTACGAATGCGATTGAACTTACATCTTCTGTCCAACCAGGCTACTATATGTTTTATTAAAGAAGATATAAACAAGTGTTCCGTGGCCATTTGGCCTTTCATATGGACACTAATGATAATAAGAAAGAGAGAAAAAATGACACTAGAAGATTTTCTTGATACAAATGATCCCTTTCAATGCAAAATTGAAGCAATCTTAGAAGCCCCACGTCTCTGATTGCAATCCTTCTCGGGCCTAAACAAAAGTTTGAGATCTTTGATTGGTTCAAGAGGGGTATAAACACCAAAAACCAACAAAAATCATGCCAAAAGTGTGTGACAATAGCTGAACACATGATAATTGAGCAAAATTGATGCACTTTGCTCCTTGCCAATCCTCGTTAGTCAAAAGTAGTCCAAGACTTGCGAATGAAAGCTACGATGCCACACCAAGTGACAAAAGTCGATTCCAATGCCAAATGATCAAAAGCTAGTATCTGTTCAAGCGCTCTAAAGTGATTTCGGTCCATCAAAACTTCTTCAAATCAAGTATTTTTTGATGTTCAATGCATATTATAGTATAGCTTCTTAGTATGAAAATAATCCCTTCAATCGGAGGCTAAAGCATCAAGCTATGGATCGGAGAAGATGGATCTGTCAAGGTATGAAGGCAAAAATTAATTTCCTCATGAGAAGGGTACTTTGATAGCTTGAAAATGGGTTCTTTAAAGATATTTCACATGCTCCAATGACCCTCATCCCATATCCACAACCCATAATACATGTATATACATTTTTTTTCCTTAATCATGCTCAATATTCATGGTTGTTCTCCCCCCAAGTTCAAGAAAAAAATCAAATTTGACTAATTTCTTTACCTCTTCCTAATTGAGTGTCAGTCGACTTCTTCTTTCTCCACAGCAACTTGCATGGCATGCACTAATCCCACATGAGAGTTCTCAGTAATTACTTAGGACTATAGATAAAGAGGGGCATCCTCATATGCTTCTTCCAAGAGGAGGGGAAGGAAAAGGAGATATGCTCCTTCCATGCGTCGTCGGCTATGTGTGGCTCTCCTCCATTTATGGGTGTTCTTCTCACCATGATCGCTATTATGTTTTCTGTTCGTGATTCTTGCTCTGATACCAACTATGGGAGTCCCTATGATCCTTCTTAATTTTCATAGGAGACCTTGCACAAACTTTGTCGAAGAAGACCTCACGATGCTAAAAGATTGTTCAAATACACAGAGAACTTTGATGATGTCTTGCTGCCTAGCCGTGCACCAACCTTCTCAATTCTCTCTACCTACTAAGATAGTCACCCTATGGCTTCTCACATGGATACCACATGGCACTCATGTGCAATCCCTCCTAAGAAGTACTCATTGATGGTGTGTAAGAACACTCATGTGTGAGCCTCTTCTTATATTGCCTTGAAAAGCAAGCATCAAAAAGCTACTACACAAAAATACTATCTTTATGGTACCACCAATCTTTGCAATTTTGAAAAGAGCTTTTTCTGAAGAGCTATGCCATATTTATCAGAGAAGAAATTTCCATGCTACCACTTTGCATGAGATTTGAACCCATCCACCTCCTTGAAAGAGGTGTGCTTAATCCATGTTGCCGACAAGTTCATATGGGACTCTTCTACATGATATAAGTTATATAGCAGCTGTAGAAGCATCCACTTGAGTTTAATCTAGTTAATTGGGACACTTGACACACATGAAGTTACATAGCTAACACATGAATGGTTAGAATTCACCTACCCAAGAAGGGAGTCACTTGGAGAGGATATATATAGGGCCCCATGGATCACTAAGGTAATAGCTTCTCAAATTGATGGTGCAAAACTCAATGTAGCAGATTTAGGTGCTTTTGAGATATAATGATACTTCTTTTGGGGATTAAAGGACTATACAATGCATGTTGGGTTGCAAACAAGGTGCATCTATTTTTTATCTTTGTCCATAAAATGTAGTTTATAAACTAATAAAGAGATAATAAAAGAGCATATATGATTTAGATGATGGCGCATAAGCACCTACTTCTAAAAATTGGGATTTACCTTTATTAAGGTTTCCCATGTTAGAAAAATATAATTGTGAAATATCATATAAAGATTGGAATCCCATTATTCCATTTCCATTAGTTAATGTTCACTTTTGCACATTTCATGCTTTCACGAGTTGAATTTTATAGATTATTGAAGCTCCATATAGAATATGCATTTGTCATAAATCTAGTTAATAAATCCTCACATGCTATTAAAAAATTGGGGAAGCTTCTTAATTCAATTGGTTCTTATGGTGGAAATGTTACTCTCGTTGTTAGAAAACCTAGTGAGTGGCAAGATAGTTTGGAATAAGTATCGATGACATTGAAGAAGGCAAGAGGATTTTTGAGAAGAGATATTCACACTAGAAATAAAGGAAGTTGGTACCTATAGAGAAAGCTATGCATGATCACAAAAATGGTGATTACCAAATTGACCTTACTAATAAGTAAAAGAAGTTTTGTTCATGCTTAGATAAGTTCGTAGGCTTAGAATCGTATGAGCTCCAATGATAATAAACATCAATTGTTTCAAGGTACATCAATGGAGTTCCAAGATGGCACTTATGGTGTGGCTTCACACACCATTCGATATTAAGCATTGTCATTGATAAATAGCCTCACAGTCTAGTAGCCATAATCACTTCAATGGCTGATGGTATTCATCATGCCATTTAGAAAATTGGTTGAAGATTAAAAGGAGGATAATAAAAAGACTAGAAACATAATTCAATTACTTCTAGTGGTACTGGTGCATTGAAAAGTTATGTGTACATTGCATTAATGGTTTCCTAAACTCATTCAAACATTATCTTACAATTTGTTTGGGATTGGTGGAGCTAAAGCAATCTTGGTTCCCTCTATACAATCTAAAAGACCCATAGAAAATGTGTCTTTACCCTACACTGATTCGCATCCCTAAAAAATATATGGCCACAATTTTCAATGCAAATTAAAGTTTGCTCAACTTTTATATTAGTATAAATACTTTTGACATTTCATGTTTTGTTAGGAGATAAATAAAGATGAATGAAAACGCAAGCTTTCACGCTCATAATGTGTGTAAAACCATTCAGCATAGAAAAATACCATACATTTGTTTACAAAATATAAGAAATATATCATATTGAACATTGTTTACTTTATTATAAGAGAACCGTTTATGTATTGGTTAGTTGCCCCTAACATTGTGATGGATACATAAACGTAATGGTTGTACCGTAAGTGATGGATACATAAACGTAATGGTTGTACCGTAAGACGTTATGTTTTCAACCAGAGATTAATCCCCCTAATTGTTTTTGTAGGATAGATGGGTTCTGCAGCTAGTTTGCACATTCACCAACCTTCAATTTCCAAAGTAATCTAACTTAATAATCATAGTAATAATAATAGTAATAATAATAATAATAATAATAATAATAATAATAATCATCATAACGTATCAATACGTGAATCACGAGGAAAAGAGAAACAATGCCCAAAACAATACTTACTGAGAATCAATCGAGACGTTATTCAAAACCATACATAATAATGAACGAGATTAACTATACAGATAAAACAAACATACATTGCTTTTTGTCTCAATCGATTGAAAGAATATTCAAAACTATGCGTAACAATGAGAGAGTTTAATAATAATAAAACGAATTAACATTCTTCTATGTATCGGAGGGTATTTTAATGGAATATTTCACAGAGTATACTTTAAAGAGTGAAACAGAGATGGGCCTCATATAAGCCAATGTTTACGACTGCTCTTAATGGAACCCACTTAACCAAGTGGTTTGACACGTTGAGTCTTAAGAGGAAGTCTTGAGTTTAAGACTTGGCTGGACATGTATCTATGAGTTCCTCAGAGATCGATGCCTCTACCTTAAGACATGATCGATGCCGCTACCTTAAGAGGTTGGGTGTGTGAGTGTGTTTTCAATTCATTGTACTCTCAAGAAAGAAAAAAAAAATCACAAACAAGCCCGCCCAAACAGGAAGTGACTCTTCAAACATGATATGTATAGGTATGTGAGAAAGCAACTACGCACAAAACATTACAGGTATGGTCCTGTTGGTGATCAAGATTCAGCCTTCCATCGCTTGACAGATTGAAGGAAACTCAAGATTCAGCCTTCCATCGCTTGACAGATTGAAGGAAACTGATTCCATCCAGATCCGGTTCAGACCACTGGACTCCATGAACGAAGCAGGCAAGAATCACTCTCTTCTCAGGTTGTAATGGAGGAATGACACAGTCCTCATCTCAAGCTGTAATGGAGGAATGATGCAGTCCTCATCTGGCCAAATTGGAAGAGCAGTACATCTTCAACACATCCAGCGGCAACATGCAGCTCCCCTTTGGACGTTGCCGTGAAAAGATTATTCTGTTGGATCTCGTCCTCCAATGATGGAGCCTCCAAGAACAGTTCCTGTTTTCGCCAATAATGATCGATTAAATGAATAAAGGTTCTGTTTGTGTGTGTGTGTGTGTGTGTCGCTGCTGCTGCGTAGAAGTGTCCACAATCAAGCGTACGCTACAAAACACGCTTGTATCTATGAGCATGAGAGAAGACCTGAAGAGTTTGATAATATTGCGGATCTTTGCAAGTGCTTGTTTCTCCAAGATAATATTGCTTCTGCTTGTGGTGTTCTCAAAATAGTCAATTATCATATCATCACTATCGGGAGATTTATGCTCGTGGTCAGACAAGTTATCTCTTCGAATCCGTCTGGTCAGAGAAGCTATCTCTTCCGAATTCCAATCCGCCTGTGCTACCGAAGGCAAGTCCATAATATAGTTAACTTCTGCTCCTTGTAGATATGCATCATATAGTTAATATAGTTAATCGCACTTGGTTGTAGTGATTAGTGATTTCTCTATATAGGTAATGACGATGATTGTTGAAAAATGATCATTCTTTAAAGTGATGGCGATGATGCTGTTAATGCTAATCAAAATGAGAGGCCTTTCAAGGGTATCATGCAGAACTTGAATCAGAGTGCAGAATTCACGGAACCGTAAAGTGTATGACATATGGACTCGATCTTCGTCATAGAGGCCGTTAAGGTACTCTGCCAAATTCGAAACGTTTCATAACTGCTCTTGTTTTGTCATTCAAACATTATAAACATATTTTTTGTACCTCCACATTCGCGTCAACAATTAGGACGATGGAGCTTTGATATTTCACAGTGAGTTCACATTTCCTGGGCATACAATGAGCGCTTCCATATGACACAATCCGATTTGATTTCAAAAAAGAAAAAAATCCTAAGCTCATCATTTTGTGAATCGGGCTTTGCTTTTTGAAAAAAATATGTACCACTCTGACAATAACTTTTGATTGGTTCTTTACCTTGTTCAATTAATAAAATAACATAAAAGTTTTTATATCTAGAGCTTAATGTTGCTCTGTGTGAACTGAGCCCGATGATACATGGTGTGACTTAGCAAACTTGTGTCATTCTATCTGAACCCACCTTTATATTTTTTAATGATTTCACATCATTACTTTTCAATTTAAAAAACTTATAGCACTTATAAGAAAAAAAAATGTAAAGAGAATCTTTATTGGGGTTGAAAACTCTAAGCCATCCTCCTTTGATGAGACACAAGATGGAAAAAAGATAGAGTAGAGATTTCAAGAAACAAAATCTACCTGCTATGTGAGAATCTATTGGAATAACAAACTCTCCTAGGAAAATTTAGGTGCTATGTGAGAATTTATTGGAATAACTCTACAACCTCGTTAATTATAATGAGGTAGTCAAATTCACCCAACTTTTTCTTTGATTGGCTCACATGAAATATAAGATGAATGTGACTATCTTCTCGGAGTCGTGATGATAAACAATCTTTTCCATCCTATTAAGTATTGTGAATGGACCAAAACACCTAGAAAAAAATTTTGGACATGGTTTCATCCTCATGTGCGCATACCTCGATGGATCTTTAAGATAGAATTGCTCTCCCATCAAACTTAATTTCTCTCCTTTGATTGGTAATCATAGTATCTAGCTTTATCACGAGCCCTCCTAATTAAGTTCTTTGTAGTTCTAAGAGTATCACTCCTCTCTTCCAAGAAATCATTTGCATCTTGGGCTCTCTCATATTGTAAGCATACTGCATAAGATGCTCTTTAGTTCAAACCCATACTCAACTTTGTCATCTTGGGATCTCTCATATTGTAAGCATACTTGACTTTTGTTGACGTCCAATATGAGGGCATGCTTGTACAAATGAGTGATCTGGTAAGAAAGAAATGTGCCAATACTCTCGATAGATAAGTCTCAATGAATCATCCTTGACATATACTAGCATGACCATTATACACGTTAGAGAAATGAAAAAGTGGTATATGTCATCTTGGATCATCACACCTTGGGCTTCATATCTCAACATTTCCACTCAAGCTCGACGTCATGTCGTGTAATCCAAGCATATTTTGAAACTTCTTCAGCTTCTCAGCTCCAAGTGCTTTAGTGAAAATATAAACAACCTACTCATCTCTCCTCATGTAAACAAGGTCTTAGCTTCTCCTAATGAAATGATAATGTACATCAGTATGCTTTCTTCTACTATTAAAGATAGGGTTTTGTGCTAACTCTATGCTACTAAGATTATCACTATAGATGATGATATGCTTTTGTATTTCCACACCTAAATCTACAAGTAGCATCTTGAGCCATCATGCTTCACATGATGGCATTGCAACACGTCTATACTCAAAAAAGCAAGAATGGGTTTCTTCTTACCGCTTAATATAATAGTTGCACTCCAAAGTGAGGATAGAAAGCCACTATTAGATCTTCTGTCTAGAATGCCACAAACCTAATTTGCATTGATATGTCCATGAACCTAAAATTCTACACCATCTTCATGAAATAATGCATGATCTCCACCAGGTTAAGAACACCCCTAGCATGTGAGAGTGGTACAGGCTAGTTTATCGTTGGGCCCTAAGGCTTATATGTGGTGCATGAGTCTCTCTAAGACTCATCAAAAACCTTCAACCTGGATTGAATTCACCCATCTCTTTAAGAAAGAGTTTCACCTTAAGAATGAGGAGGAACATAATTGGGAGGCGTGGGAAAGAATTCAACAAATAGGAAGGCCATTATTGGTTTACATTTCAGAGTAACGTGACGTTATCCTGAAATTGGAAAACCTTGATGACTTCCATCAGCTTCGTGGTTTTGTTAGAGGACTTAACCAACGAATCTGGAATGAGATTAAGAGATACACACCTAAATCACTTGATGAAGCAATTAAGGTAGCGCAAATTTATTAGGATAACTCTCGCGTAGATGTCCCATAGGAAAGTGGTCATTTCCTAAGAAATTCCACTAAGTCCAAGGGCAAAGGGCCAAGATCATCTGAACGCACGTCTAAAAAACCTTGAATGTTTAGAGACATTCTTTCTCAAGAAGATCTTGTTAAAGAACAAAAGAAAAATTTATGTTTTAAATGCCTCAAGCCAAGACTTGTCTAGTTGGAAGAGATAGTAAAGCCTCTTCAACTGACAAAGGGAAGGGGACACAACAGATTCATCTAATCTAAACTTTTAACTTGGATGAAAATTCAAGTGCAAAGAAGGTTCAAATCATGCACTCATAGTACCCATAAGTGCCAAGTTTCCAAACACATGTGGCAACCTCAAGAATTTGGTCCATATGATTTGGTAAAATTGCACGGTCAGTCAAACGTCACACCATCGGGATAATGGAGGACAAATCAGTGATGCATAATTTTATAAATTATGCACTTGTGAAAAGATTAGCTCTTCCTCAGAGTCCATCTCCTCAAAGATATGTTGTCTCTATGATGCATGGGCAGGATACTCCTGTTTGGGATTCCATGATTTCAAATTTGGAACTGGAAATCCAAGATTGTAAAGACAAATTGGACTTCCAAATTATGAACATGGACCACGTAGATTTGGTTTTAGGGAGAGAGTGCCTTTGGAGTCTTGTACTTCATTGTCCCGATGTTATTATACAAACACTTTAGAATTCCAGCGTTATGGAGTGTTGTATAAGATCAAGGGCCAACACAATGTTCCAACACCCCTTTGATTTGACATATAGAATTAATGAAACTTGTAAGTAATGAAGGTAGGACCCAAGCTTTTTTGGTCCTTAGCCCCGATGTAATTAACTGAGATAATACAAAACAAGTTTCTTATGTCTCGTTGACAAAGGTTTTATTGAATCCAGGAATATCTGGAAGTTGAGAAATAGATTAAGGAATATCTAGAAGTTGAGAAATAGATCAAGGAATATCTAGACACAGGTTTTATTAGGCCAAGCCAGTCCCCTTGGGCCGCACCCATCCTTCTTGTAAAAAAAAAGATGGTTCTTTGAGGCTCTGTGTGGACTACAGGACGTTGAACAATTTGACAATAAAGAATAAGTATCCCATGCCGCTAGTTGAAGATCTCTTCGATAGCTTAAAGGGAACTAAAATCTTTTCAAAGATTGACCTACGCCAAGGATATCATCATGTTAGAATTAAAGATAATGATATTCCTAAGACAACCTTTCGAACTAAGTATGGTCATTATGAGTTTTTGGTAATGGCGTTCGGGTTGACAAATGCACCCGCAATGTTTATCATCTTGATGAATCAAGTCTTCCAACCATAATTAGGAAATTTTGTAGTAGATTTTTTATATGATATATTGATCTACAATATAGATTTTGAAAGTCATCTAGAACATCTAGAAAAGTTTTTAAACTTCTTTAGAATAATGAACTTTATGGTAAAGAGTCAAAATGTGATTTCTTTACCCAGGAAGTAAAGCATTTAGGCCATATTATTTCTCCGGAAGGAATCAAAGTAGACCCGGACAAGGTCAAAGTGATTCTTGAATGACTTGAGCCCAAAATAGTTCGAGAACTACAAAGTTTTCTCGGATTGGCAGGATATTGTCGAAAGTTTATGGTTGGGTATGCCAAGATAGCAGTACTGTTGACAGATCAGCTTAAAGGGAAGCATCAGAAGATTAGTTTGAAAGAAGAGCAAGCATAAAGTGTTTAGGAACTTAAACTTGCTTTAGCTTCAGCCTTGATTCTACAAATAGTAGACCCAAATAAACCTTTCCAATTAGAAACAAATGCAAGTTCATCTGTAGTAGGAGTAGTACTATGCCAAGAAGGTCGACCAATAGTTTTCGAAAGTAGAAAGGTAAGTCCTGCGCAGCAAAACTATTCTACCTATGAGTGAGAGATGTTCGCTATAATAAATTCTCTAAAGAAATGGTGCCATTACCTATATGGATCAAAGTTAACTATAGTCTTTGATCAAGAGAGCATCAAGTGGTTTGCAAACCAACCCGATTTAAGAGGTAGAAAAGCTAGATGGGACGAGGAGTTGCAAGAGTTTGATTATGAACTAAGGTAAAGGAAACAAAAGTTCAATGTAGTGGCAGACGCCTTAAGTTAGATGCCTATGCTAAACAACTTGACTTTTGTATGAATTCAAAGTGAATTTATTTTAACTTTGAAAGGAATCTATAAAGAAGATCCAAGCTACAATTAAGCATGGAAGGCAACTGAACAAGCTCAAACTAATGAAGCAAGTACTTCAGAGGGAAAGTTTAAACACTATTCTCTCCAAGATAAATATTTTCTTTATAAAGGTAAGGTTTGTGTCCCAAGTCTTTCAAACATATGAAATCAAGTACTTTTCGAATGCCGAAATGCTCCAAGTGCTGGACATCCTGGTATTAACTGAACCTATGAGTTAGTTAAATGACATTTTTATTGGCCTAGTTTACATCAAGATGTGCAAAACTATGTATCCAAGTGCCATAAATGTCAAGCTAGTTTGATCGACTTAAAGTTGGAGGATTGCTACATCCTTTGGAGATTCCCAAAGTTAAATAAGGAAGTATCTCCATGGATTTCATTTTAGGTTTACCGTGCACTTAGAAAGGCTTTGATAGAGTCTGGATTGTAGTTGATCAATTGACTAAAGTTGCTCAGTCTATTCTAGTCAAGACTACATATAAGACTCCAAAACTTGCAAAAATATTTATAAATCAGCTTTAGAGACTCTATGGTCTTCCAAAAATTTTTTGTGAGCATTCTTTAGTATAATTGAAACTAAACTAAGTTTAAGTACGACCAAACATCCCTAGACGGATGGACAAACTGAGAAAGTCAATCAAATTTTGGAAGACATACTCAAAGATTATGTAACTTCCAAATAGACTAATTGGGAAGACTATTGACCCTTAGCTGAATTTGCCTATAACAGTGTCAAGAATTCATCAACAGAATTTAGTCCATTCATGTTGATGTATGGACTCCAGCCTAGGTCTCCATATGCAGTGGGACTTCAAAATGAACGAGTTCACGCAGCTCAAGAATTCCTTCAAGATATGAACTTTAAGTTAAAGATAGCTAGAGAAAACTTAAAGAAAGCTCAAGATCATGCAAAAGCTCATGCGGATCCTAAGCGAATAGATATTACTTTTCAGGTTGGAGATCAAGTTTATCTTCATGTTCCTGAAAGGTCGGAAAAGTTTAAGACCAATCAATGCGCCAAGTTCTCGCCTAGATATTGTAGTCCTTTTCCAATCACCCAAAAAGATGGCTTATGGGCTTATGAATTACAACTTCTAAAAGATGGTTGGATTCATCTAGTGCTTCATGTTAGCCGACTTAGGAAGATTCTAACAGAATCAGATAATCTAGTTGGATAACAAGTTATTCTTCCACTTCCCATAAGTGAAACAGTTCCTCATGAACCTGAAGCACCCGAGATAATCGTACAAGGAGTCATTTTTACGAAGAGTGCTTAGTAAAATGGAAGGATGGAACTGAAGAAAATTCAACATGGGAGAAAGTTTCTACAATCCAGTGACGTTTTCCAACTTTCTAGTTTTAAGTTGGTCTTTCTACTTTCAAGTTCTCAGTAGATGACTGAACTAATGAATGCGCATGTTCTTCTGGTATTAGAACATGAGGCTTGGGGGTTGCCTAGAGATACTATATATAGCTTTATTTTTTAGGAAAAAAATCTTTCCCAAGGGGAGAAGAATGTAATAAAGTAAGTCTATGGTCTAGGGATCCGACTACTTCATGCAGATCTGAAATCCGATACCGTTTGGTAACTGGTCTGTAGGACCAAAGATCTTAAGAATAGACTCAAGCATAAGTTCATGTGCTCTCATATTCAAGTGATCCTTTTAGCCTAGTGGTTAAGTCTCATGGTTGTGAACGAGGAGGTCTTGGGTTCAATCCCCATGGGGAGCATGGGGAGAGAGTTTTTCCCAAGAAGATCTAGAGCCTTCTAACTCAAGCTAACATGAGTTAACTTGAGTCTTTAGAGACTTAACTCAAGTGGCGAGTACAACCACCACTAATGGACATTAGTGGAAGGTACTAAAGCAGTGGATGAGATCACTCCAACCACTAGTACACTCTAGTGGAAGGTATCAAAGGAGTGGAGGGGATTGCACATGCACTTGTGGACTTTAGTCACATTTGTGGTCCTCGTTGATTCAAGCAGATATATATAGAGGCATATGGCTGGGAGCTGAGTACACATTCATTCAAGAGCTGGTATTGTGGAAACTCTGTTGCAGCGTCCATTCATATTGGATGTTTGAAATTATAGTCTCGCACCTATGCACAACCACATGTAAATGAAGACTCCACAGCATATGCAAGGGTTCCTCCTGTTTGCAGAAAACCTCGTATTATAGACGGACATAGACACAAGAAAAAATACAAAGATGCGCACAGAAACATTCTGCAAGAAATACAGTAGTAGCGATTAAGGTGCTCAACTATCCAACCGGAGTCGAAACGTTGCTGAGAAATCGAGTGACAAACTCAAGTGTTTGGCAAGACAAGCTATTCATTTTATGTATAAGAAGCTCTCTCTCTCTCTCTCTCTCTCTCTCTCTCTCTCTCTCTCTCTCTCTCTCCATGGGTGATGGATCCTAGTCCTAGACTCATTTATGCATCGTGGTCCTAGAATCCTAGCATAAATGAAGCTCAGGGAAGCGGCTTGTGTCTCTTTGCTTGACTTCATTGCTTGACTTCTTTGCTTGACTTCGCACGACACGATATTATTGTTTTTGTTACGGTCTACGGACAGCATTCTCCGGACGATGTTAGAATTGAAACTTCAAAGTTAAATGATTCAAACATTACAAACATAATTTTTGTACCTCCACATTTGTGTGAACAATTAAGAGGACAGAGCTCTGTTATTTTAGAATGAGTTAACATTTCTCGGCCAGACAATGAGCACTTCCATATGACACATACTGATTTGATTTCGAAAAAGAACAAAAATTCTAAGCTCATCATTCTTTGAGTTGGGCTTTGCTTCTGGAAACAAATATGTACCGTTCTGACAATAACTTTTGATTAGTTCTTTACCTTGTTCAATTGATAAAATAACATAAACAGTTTTCTATATCTAGAGCCTACTCTTGCTCTGTGTGAACTAAACCTGATGACACATGGTCTGACTTAGCAAACTTGTGTCATCCTATCTGAACCCACCTTTATATTTTCCATTTTCCTAGTTAAAGTTAAAAAATCAAAATGTTTTAAATGATTTTACATCATTACTTTTCAATCTAAAAACAATTATAGCACTTATAAGGAAAAAATGTAAAGAGCATCTTTATTGGGGTTGAAAACTCTTAGCCATCCTCCTTTGACGAGACAGAAGATGGAAAAAGATAGAGTAGAGATTTCAAGGGTCAAAATCTACGTGCTATGTGAGAATCTATTGGAATAACAAACTCTCCTAGGAAAATCTAGGTGCTATGTGACAATTTATTGGAAAAACTCTACAACCTCGTTCATTACAATGAGATAGTCAAATTCACCCAACTTTTTCTTTGATTGGCTCACATGAAATATTAGATAAATGTGACTATCTTCTTAGAGTCGTGATGATAAACCATCTTTTCCATTCTATTAAGTATTGTGAATGGACCACAACACCTAGGAAAAAAATTTGGACATGGTTTCATCCTCATGTTCTCATACCTAGATGGATCTTTAAGATAGACTTGCTCTCCTATCAAACTTAATTTCTCTCCTTTGATTGGTAATCATAGTATCTAGCTTTATCAGGAGCTCGCCTAATTAAGTTCTTTGTAATTCTAAGAATATCAATCTTGTCTTCGAAGAAATCGTGTGCATGTCGGGCTCTCTCATATTGTAAGCATACTGCATAAGATTCTCTTTAGTTCAAACCCGTACCAGACTTTGTCATCTTGGGCTCTCTCATATTGTAAGCATACTGGACTTTGTTCACTTCCAACATGAGGGCATGCATGTACACCTTTAGTCCTTCAATACATAAAGATAAAAACCAATCTAGTTGCATTTGAATGTAATAGATGGAATCTTGTCTAACTCCCAAGTGTTTTTTCACCAAAACATGATCAATCAATAGATTGCATAATCAATGATGAACCACCACTATCATGATCAACAATCAATCATTATCATGATCAATGATTAATCATCACAATTACCATGAATAATGAGTGACAACATGAATCAAATTCTCTAATCAATGATGAGTGATGAATGATGACATGATCATTAAGCTATGATCAATGATCCCCTTCTCCAAGAGAAAAGGCATGCTCACTTAGACAATCCGATCAATATAGTCGATCACTGAAATGGTCGTATGTCCCTCATTTCTTCAACAAATTACATGTTTGATGTCTTAAAATGAAGTTTAAAAAAATGAAACAAAAATTCTACATAGGTAAACTTCTAGAAACCATATGATATAGTGCTTTGGAAAACCCAAACGAAAATCCATATGGTCTAAGGAGAAGATTGTGACACAAAATAGAGCTCAAAATCAAGAAAATTCCATAAAAAATTATGAAAGCAAGAATGAAACATCATAAGTCATGAAAAAAGCAAAAAACACACAAGCAAAAGGCTAGAAAATTTGTGCATGAAAGTTGAAACAAGAAAGGATCTCCTACTCACACTAGCAAAAAATATATAGGAGTGAGAGGCTTGACCTTTTCATAGTTTTTGCCTCATGTGACTTTATACAAGTCATAAAAATGATGAAAATTATCAAATGATGCTTTCGTTTAGCTCTTTATTGCAACCTCTCTCAGAAAACCTCTTCCTATCTCTACAAAGAGTATATCTTAGAATACAACTCTTCAAAGTTATAAAATTACCAAAATGATATATCTCACTACCACTAAAATTGCAACTTCCCCCTCCTAGACATTTTCATACTCGACAACACCCTTCATAGTTGTCCTAGTATAGAGCTTCTAGTAGTTGGTATTATCCAAACTACTGAATTTAATCTGATGGTCGGTGGTGGGTCCTCTTGGTTGATTATTTTTCCTTGTATCTATCTTGCTATATTTGGCCTAGCCTTGTTTATAAAGCTTCAAGCATATTTATGTGTTCTAGAGCTACATACAATATCAGTTGGTGATGAACTTATAGCAATGTATGAGACCTAAAAAGCTTATCATTTTGGAACTTAATAATGAGATGCCCTTGACTTGTCTTATTAAGGATTTGAGTTCACAACATGGGTGCTCCCTTGATGTTCAAAGAGTAGAATTGAGAAAGAAACATGCCAAATGTTTCTAGTCCATAGTGATAGATAGACTAATGATGTCATGCTAAAGGGCTTGTTCAAAGGTTAAAACATAAACCTATGGTTTGAAGAATTTAAAGTTAAAGCTTTGAGTTTATATTAGATAATGCTAAAAGTAAGATATGGAGAGAATCTTGTGATTGAAGGAATCCAAAAGACATGGCTTTGTTTTTTAACTCAAATTCAAATTGTTCCTAGATATTGGGAATGCATTTAAGATAGAAGATCTAACCACCATAAAAAATCAAGAGGTGTATATAAACACCACACTTCTAGTCGGGGGTTTCATGAGAAAGGAGATAAGGAAGAGAACTCACTCACACACTCCCACACTCAAATAGGAGCATATGAAGATTTAGCCAAGGAAGAATAATCTTGTTCTTCTTCTTCTATTACATAAAAGGAATATACATCAATGAAATAATGCAACTATACAACTAGTGTAATATATAAAGACAACACATAAGGCAAAACCTAATGTCCACAAATGAGTGAGCTCGTAAGAAAAAAATGTGCCAACACTCTTCATAGATAAATCTCAATGAAGCATCCCTGACATATACTAGCATGTGCACTATACATGTTAGAGAAATGAAAAAGTGGTACATGTCATCCTGGATCATCACATCTTGGGATTCATATCTCAAGATTTCCCCTCAAGCTCAAATTCATCTCATGTAATCCAAGTTTAATAAAGTGATTCTATGATCTAAGGATCCGATCGATTCAAACGGATCTAAAATCGGACATCGTTTGATCATCCGTGTGTATGACCAAAGATCTCGAGTTTAGACTTACTAGGAGGTCTTGTGGTCTTGTGAACAAGTGATCCACTTAGCTTAGTGGTTTAGTCTCAAGGATATGAAGGAGAAGGTCTTGGGTTCAATCCTCATAGGGGACATGGGGTGATTACTTTGCCCAAAGAGATCTAGAGCCTTCTAGAACCATCTGCCTGAGTTAACTCAAGCTAACTAGGACACTTGGCACACATGTAGTTACATGGCCGACACATGGATGGTTGTATGTGCGTATGTGTATGTGTGCATGTATTTATTATGTATGTATGTGTATGTATGTGTGCATGTATTTATTATGTATGTTTGTATGTGTATGTGTATGTGTATGTATGTGCACATGTATGTGTACATATATGTATGTGTATGTGTGTATGTGTGTATGTGTGTATGTTTGTATGTGTGTATGCATGTTTATAAATGTGTATGTATTAATTATGTGTGTGAGCATGTGTATGCATGTATAAGTAAATATATGTGTGTATGTGTATATGCATGTTTATAAATGTGTGTGTATTTATTATGTATGTGTGTGTATGTGTATGCATGTATATGTATATGTATGTATGCAAGTATGTGTGTATGTACATTTATAAATGTGCATGCATTTATTATGTATGGGTATGTATCTATATGTGTGTGTATGTGTATGTATATGTGTGTGGATGTGGATGTTTATGAATTTGTACCTGTATATGTACATATGCATGTGTAAGTGTATGTATGTATGTGTAACTCTATGTATGTGTAAGTGTATATACGTATGTTCAAGTTCATGTATGTGCATATGCATGTTTAGATGTGTATGTAATTATTATGTATGTTTGTGTATGTATATGTGTATGTGTATGTATGTGTTATGTGTATGTATGTGTATGTGTATATACATGTATGTATGTGTAAACTGTATGTATGTATGTCTAAGTGTATGTATGTGTGTATGCATGTTTATAGATTTAAAGTTTTTTTTATATAGTGACCCTTTTTCTTTTGTTTGGGATTAAAATAATAGGAGATATTGTATCGTAGGAAGCAATAAGAGAAAACCTAACATTCCACCTGAGGTGTTGGCAGTATTTTTGAGGACAACTACATCTTTAGGAACCATTTTCTTAGTGTGAGGTATACAAAATGATTTATATTAATATGAGCTATAACTTGCATATGTTTTATAAATATTTTACATCTAATCTATGTAAGTTTGTTTCATTTAATAAACACACGCTATTACAAAGAAGAGAGTTTTGTTAGGTCATACAATGCGCTTATGCCAAATGTGCCATCATGATTTTGTTGCTACATGTGTAAGTATATATGTGAAACTATAGTTTTTATTTTATTTAGAACACTAATCATTAATCTTTTTAATTTGTTTCAATGTTGCAAAATGATTATGGTCGATATCCTATGAAAAATAAAATCAAATTCGCAACACATTGTGCATATCGACATCTGAGTGTATACATGCGAGATCGTCTGGATGCTTTTTTGAATATTATTAAATTTCATAATATTTATTTTATTTTTATTGATGTTTTATATGTTTTATATGTTTTATATGTTTTATTTAGTTATGTTTGTTATATGTAATATAGGAGTATTATCGAGAGGCAAATACAGATGAGGTGGAGAGATAGACAAAGGAGGGACGATTCGATTGTCATAGAGTGCTGACCCCTCTACCCATGATGCCACTTGAGATGATCATGATGATGCGGATGATCATGATGATGTGGATGATCATGATCAAGGAGGGGATTCAAATGATTGAAATTTTGCATTCGATGTATAATTTACATTGATATACACATACAATTTTTTATATTTATATATTTTCACATTTCACTTATGTTTCTAATTGTATTTATGATACTGATTAATGTAAAAAATGTACTAGTGACCTTTATTATAGTTTGTATTTAGCATGTGATTTATTACTTCAAATCTATAATTCATTCATATTACATGTATGTTTGTGTGTATATATGTATGTATGTATGTGTGTGTGCCCTATACATGTTAGAGAAATGAAAAAGTGGTGCATGTCATCCTGGATCATCACACCTTGGGATTCATATCTCAAGATTTCCCCTCAAGCTCAACTTCATCTCATGTAATCCAAGTGTAATAAAGTGATTCTATGATCTAAGGATCCGATCGATTCAAACGGATCTAAAATCGGACATCGTTTGGTCATCCGTGTGTATGACCAAAGAGTCTCGAGTTTAGACTTACTAGGAGGTCTTGTGGTCTTGTGAACAAGTGATCCACTTAGCTTAGTGGTTTAGTCTCAAGGATATGAAGGAGGAGGTCTTGGGTTCAATCCTATGGGGGACATGGGGTGATTACTTTGCCCAAAGAGATCTAGAGCCTTCTAGAAGCATCTGCCTGAGTTAACTCAAGCTAACTAGGACACTTGGCACACATGTAGTTACATGGCCGACACATGGATGGTTGTATGTGCGTATGTGTATGTGTGCATGTATTTATTATGTATGTATGTGTGCATGTATTTATTATGTATGTTTGTATGTGTGTGTGTATGTGTATGTGTATGTATGTGCACATGTATGTGTACATATATGTATGTGTATGTGTGTATGTGTGTATTTGTGTATGTTTGTATGTGTGTATGCATGTTTATAAATGTGTATGTGTTAATTATGTGTGTGTGCATGTGTATGCATGTATAAGTAAATATATGTGTGTATGTGTGTATGCATGTTTATAAATGTGTGTGTATTTATTATGTATGTGTGTGTATGTGTATGCATGTATATGTATATGTATGTATGCAAGTATGTGTGTATGTACATTTATAAATGTGCATGCATTTATTATGTATGGGTATGTATCTATATGTGTGTGTATGTGTATGTATATGTGTGTGGATGTGGATGTTTATGAATTTGTACCTGTATATGTACATATGCATGTGTAAGTGTATGTATGTATGTGTAAGTCTATGTATGTGTAAGTGTATTTACGTATGTTCAAGTTCATGTATGTGCATATGCATGTTTAGATGTGTATGTAATTATTATGTATGTTTGTGTATGTATATGTGTATGTGTATATATGTGTTATGTGTATGTATGTGTATGTGTATATACATGTATGTATGTGTAAACTGTATGTATGTATGTCTAAGTGTATGTATGTGTGTATGTGTGTATGCATGTTTATAGATTGAAAGTTTTTTTTATATAGTGACCCTTTTTCTTTTGTTTGGGATTAAAATAATAGGAGATATTGTATCGTAGGAAGCAATAAGAGAAAACCTAACATTCCACCTGTGGTGTTGGCAGTATTTTTGAGGACAACTACATCTTTAGGAACCATTTTCTTAGTGTGAGGTATACAAAATGATTTATATTAATATGAGCTATAACTTGCATATGTTTTATAAATATTTTACATCTAATCTATGTAAGTTTGTTTCATTTAATAAACACACACTATTACAAAGAAGAGAGTTTTGTCAGGTCATACAATGCGCTTATGCCAAATGTGCCATCATGATTTTGTTGCTACATGTGTAAGTATATATGTGAAACTATATTTTTTATTTTATTTAGAACACTAATCATTAATCTTTTTAATTTGTTTCAATGTTGCAAAATGATTATGGTCGATATCCTACGAAAAATAAAATCAAATTCGCAACACATTGTGCATATCGACATCTGAGTGTATACATGCAAGATCGTCCGGATGCTTTTTTGAATATTATTAAATTTCATAATATTTATTTTATTTTCATTGATGTTTTATATGTTTTATATGTTTTATATGTTTTATATGTTTTATATGTTTTATTTAGTTATGTTTGTTATATGTAATATAGGAGTATTATCGAGAGGCAAATACAGATGAGGTGGAGAGATAGACAAAGGAGGGACGATATCGATTGTCATAGAGTGCTGACCCCTCTACCCATGATGCCACTTGAGATGATCATGATGATGCGGATGATCATGATGATGTGGATGATCATGATCAAGGAGGGGATTCAAATGATTGAAATTTTGCATTCGATGTATAATTTACATTGATATACACATACAATTTTTTATATTTATATATTTTCACATTTCACTTATGTTTCTAATTGTATTTATGATACTAATTAATGTAAAAAATGTACTAGTGACCTTTATTATAGTTTGTATTTAGCATGTGATTTATTACTTCAACTGTATAATTCATTCATATTACATGTGTGTTTGTGTGTATATATGTATGTATGTATGTGTGTGTGTAGTTTGTGTATGTATGTATGTATGCACATGTAGGTATATATCTATATTTGTTAAGCGTGTATATGCATGTATGTGTGTGCATTTGTGTTTGTATGTGTATGTGTATATGTGTATATGTGTATATGTATGTGTATGTGTATATGTAGGTGTACGTGTCTGTGTGTGTATGTGTATATGTGTATATGTGTATGTGTATATATGCATGTGTATGTGTATATGTAAATATGCATGTGTATGTTTCTTAGCATGCATGTGCATGTTCATGTGGATGCATGTGCATGCATCTACATTTGCATGCATGTGGATGTGCATGCATGTGTATGTGCATGCATATGCATGTGTATAAGTATGTGTTTATGTGTGTATGTGTATGTGCATGCATGCATGTGCATGTAGATCTGTTTGTGCATATGTGTGTGTATGTGTATGTGTATGTGTGTCTATGTGCATGTTTTTGTGTAAATGCATCGGTGTATGTGTGTGTATACTCATATGTATGTCTATGTGTGTGTAAAAGTGTGTATATGCATGTGTATGTGTATGTGTATCGTATGTGTATGTGTGTATGTGTGTATGTATGTGTATGCATGTGCATTTATATGTGTATATGTGCATGTGAATGTGTGAGTATACTAATTAATGAAAACAAAACAATTCAAATGATATACAAACTTTGAAAATTGTACTAACATTAATTAGTCATATATTATGCTCATTGAAATTCTTGAATAACCTACATAAAGAGAGAGAGAGAGAAAGAGAGAGAGAGAGAGAGAGAGAGAGAGAGAGAGAGACAGAGAGAAAGACAGAGAGAGAGAGAGAGATAGAGAGACAGAAAGAGAGAGACAGTGAGAGAAAGAAAGAGACAGAGAGAGAGAGAGTAGAAAAGAGAGAGACTCAGAAAGAGAGAGCTTGAGCTCATATGCATAGTGCAGATATGAATGTTGGATTGCTCTTCGATTAAATGCACACAAAATGACAATCGAAGAGTGATCCACGATTCTTTTTTATATACTCTTTGTAGAGATAGGAAGAGTTGTTTTGAGAGAGCTTGCAATAGAAGAGCTAAACGCAAGCAACATTTGATATTTTTGGTCATTTTTTAGACTTATGTAAAGTCATACATGAGGGGGACACTATAAAAAGGTCAAGCTTCTCACTCTATATATTTTTGGTAGTGCGAGTACGAGATCTTTTCTTCTTACAGCTTTCATGCACAAACTTTCTAGCCTTCTTATTCTGTGATTTCTGCATTTTTCATGGCTTACGATGTTTGATTCTTGGTTTCATAGGTGTTATCTACCTTGACGTTAAGTTTTTGTGGCATTTTCTGGACTTTGAGATCTATTTTGTGTGAAAATCATGTCCTTATCCCATATGGATTCTATTTTTGGTTTTCAAAAGTATTATCTCGTATGGATTTTGGAATTCTTACCTATGTAGAAATTTTAAGTCTTTTTTTTTAACTGGATTTTAACCCATCGACATGTAATCTTGTAATGAAATGAGGAAGATAGGACCATTTAAACAATTGACTATTTTCATTGGATTGTCTAACTGAGCGTGACTTTTCTCTTGGAGAAGGGGATCATTGAACAGAGATAAATGATAATCTCATCGACCATCACTCATCATTGATTATAGATTTGGCTTCATCTTTTCACTCATTATTCATTATAATAGTGATGATTAATCATTGATCATGATAGTGATTGTTTGTGGATCATGATATTGGTTATTGATCATTGATTATGAAATTTATTGCTTGATCATGTGGATTGGTGAGAAATAGCTTTGGAGTTAGACAAGATGCCATCTATGACATTTAAATGCAACTAGATTAGGTTTATCTTTAGGGATTGAAGGAATAAAGGTGTACAAGCATGCCCTCATACTAGAAGTCGACAAAGTCCATTTATACTTCTGTATGGGTTTCAACTAATTGGCTTGTTATGCAATATGCTTACAATATGAGAGTGCCCAAGATGCAGATGATTTCTTGGAAGAGATGAGTGATATTCTTAGAATTACAAAAAAACTCTATTAGGAGAGGTCCTGATCGAGATAGAGCCTATGATAACCAATCAAAAGAGAGAGATTAAATTTGAGATAGGAGAGGAAGTCTATCTTAGAGCTCCATCTAGGTATGAGAAAATGAGGATGAAAACATGCACACATTTTTTTCTTAGCTGTTGTGGTCCGTTCCCAATACTTAATACAATGGAAAAGATGGCTTACCATCACCGACTCTAAGAAGATAGTCACATTCATCTAATCTTTCATGTGAGCCAATCAAAGAGAAAGTTGGGTGAATTTGACTACCTCAATGTAGTTAACGAGGTTGTAGAGTTATTCCAATAAATTCTCACATAGCACGTAGATTTTCCTAGGAGAATTTGTTATTCCAATAGATTCTCACATACCCCGTAGATTTTGACTCTTGAAATCTCTAATCTATCTTTTTCCATCTTGTGTCTCGTCAAAGGAGGGTAGCTTAGAGTTTTCAACCCAAATAACGATGCTCCTAACATTTTTCTTCTAAGGGTTATAATTTTTTGAGTTGAAAAGCAACGATGTATAATCATTTAATAAATTTTGATTTTTCAATTTAACTAAAAAATAGAAAATATAAGGGTGGGTTCATGTCGGGCAACACAAGGTCGCTGTTTCATACCATGTGCCATCAGGTTTAGTTTACATAGAACGATGGTAGGCTCTGTATATCAAAACTTTTATGTTACTTTATTGGTTGAACAACTCAAAGAACCAATCAAAAGCTATTGTCAGAGTGGTACATATTTGTTTCGAGGGAGAAAGCTCAGCTCAAGAAATGATGGACTCAAAATTCTTTTCTTTTTTGAAAACAAATGAAATCGTGTCATATGGAAGCGCTCATTGCGTTGCCGGATAGTGTGAACCCACTGTAAAATATCAAAACCCCATCGTCTTAATTATTCACACGAATATGCAGGTACAAAAATTATGTTTGTAATGTTGCACTCTCCCGTATGAACGGCTTAACTTTGAAGTTTGAATTCTAACATCGTCCGGAATGCTGTCCGCGGGCCCTTATAAAGATAATAATATCGTGCAGTGCGAAGTCAACCAAAGAGTGAGCTTCATTTATCCTATTCCATCGCCCATGAGAGAGAGAGAGCTTTTTGTACATAAAACGAACAGCTCGTCTTGCCAAGCACGAGTTCGTCGCCCAATTTTTCAGCTGCGTTTCGACTCAAGAAAAGATTAAGCGGAAATTAGGTTATCTCCAACTCTTGATATTCGATGCTGAAGTGCGTCATTCGAAGTGGCCCAAGTTCGACAAAGTTCCGGCAGGTAATTTTCCTCACTCTTTTCAAGGCCTGAAATCCGCGCATTTACCGATAACGTGCTACCATTCTTGTACTCGCGTCAAGCTGTTCCGCTTGTAATCCAAGCGTGTCAGGCTTATATTAGGCTACGTCATTTGTGAAAGAGGAACAAGCCATGCTGATAGGCTTATATTAGACATCGATTTTCGGAGCCAATTCGAAATACCTCGACAGACAAAATCTTATATCGATTTAACAGCATGTTTACCTCTGATATTCGTGGGCTCGGCCGAGAAGCTCTCTAAAGTCCTGAGAATCCTTGCTGAAGAAGCAAAGCTGTCGCTGAAAAACAATAAAATATACGTTTCTCCGTGGAGAAGTCTTCATGAGATGTAAATGGTTGTATCCTCTGGAAAGGTCACACAACCAGATGAGAGTCACTAATCAGGGTCTTGTCGGCAACGTCCAAAGGGAGCACATACTCGATCCACGGGGAACTGCACGTTGCAGCTGGATGTTTTGAAGATGTACTGCTCTTCCAATTTGACCAGATGAGGACTACATCATTCCTCCATTATAACTTGACATGAGGACTGCGTCATTCCTTCATTACAACTTGAGAAGAGAGAGATTCTTGCCTGCTTCATTCATGGAGTCCAGTGGTCTTAGCCGGATCTGGATGCAATCAATTTCCTTCAATCTATCAAGCGATGGAAGGCTGAATCTTGATCATGAACAGGACCATACTTGTAATGTTTTGTGCGTAGTTGCTTTCTCGCATATCTATAGTTTGGGCTGGGTTGTTTGTAATTCCGCAAGTCTATATGTGCATGAAGAGCAGTCTTAAAGTTCGGCTTATACGAGGGCCATCTCTGTTTCACTCTTCTTTAAATTATTCTCCCTCAAATATTTCATTCAAAGTCAAGGCCCGCCAATACAGAAAAGAATGTTTATTCGTTTTATCATTACTAAACTCTCTCATTGTTATGCATAGCTTTTAATATTGTTTCAATCGATTGAGACAAAAAGTAATGTATGTTTGTTTTATTTTTATGATTAATCTCGTTCATTATTATGTATAGTTTTGAGTAATGTCTCAATTGATTGCCAGTAAGGATTGTTTTGGGCATTGTTTATTTTTTTTAGCATTGTTTCTCTCCCCCTCCTAATTCACCAATTGGTACGTCATTATTATTATTATTATTATTATTATTATTATTATTATTATTATTATTATTATTATTATTATTCATAGTTATATTACTTTGCAAATTGAAGGTTGGTGAATGTGAAAACTACAAAAAAAATAGGGGGATTAATCTTTGGTTTGACAACCATGACGCCTTACGTTACAACCATCACCTTTATGTATACATCACAATGTTACGGGATGTGAGTGATATATATTGTGAGAGAATGGGATGATGTGCTTGTGAGTCACCTATAAACCAATTCTCTAATCCTTGCCTAATAATCATCTAGAATACTCTACATGGTTCCTTTATTCATCTAACCGTCAATAGGAAACCAATTTTAGGATCCATAATTGATTAAAAAATTGGATCAAAACATAAGATTCCAAGGAATATGAGAGCATGCGTTGGGTATCTATAATAGTAATTATTATGGAACAAAGTACATCCAATCTCCTCGAAATCCTTATGCCTAGACCTTGTAGAGGAGTTAGCATGTGACCCTCATCTCAATATTGTTGAAGATATAATTTGTTCTACCTCATTTCTTAAGGTATCCACATGAGTGCATCTCCATTTTGTATCCAAGAGATACTCCATTTCATATTTTAAATTATATCTCATTGTATTTGGGTACGTTCCCATTTGCTTTTACCAATCTATTCATTCTACCTCAAAGGAAATTATCCCATATATGATGTAATTTGGAGAGCCCATTGCGACTTTATATACAGAGGGCATCTCTGCCACTTTGTACTTAGTTATAAGTTTGTAGAGGCTACTCCACACTCTTGGGAATCTAATTTCTAATCCATGTGATTTTACTCATTTCTTGGTCTACTCACTTTGAGTTTCTCACACGCTATCATTTTGTGACTAGACTCTTCTTTTCATTTTCCTTTCATGCATGTACTATCTACATGGTATCAAAGCACTAGGGGGATGTCTTGGTGGTCTTTGCTAAGGTATATATGGTGCTTTTCGAGAAAGTGGTGGAGGTCTTGGCAGCATTTCTTCCATCATGGTGATTCTTTATCAATAACGTGGAGCTTTTGGCCACCATTTTGGTACTACTGAGCACTCATGAGTGCTTTTCTCTATTTTTTCCCTATCCTTAGCCTTTTTCTATCTCTCTTTTTCCACCATCCCTCCCAGCTTTTCATGGAGTTGATGGAAAATCTGTACCATTCAAGTGTTTATAAACACTTATGTTTACAAAGTTCACCAAACCTTTTAAAATAGAAGTTGATCATATAAATTCTTGGCCTCTTGCATAGCAACATCCTCAGGGACTTGAGAAGGTTTTCAGGGCTTTTCTTGCTCTAGAACTGGCTCCTCAAGGTCATCCATGGCTTTTGGCTCTTCTAGCTCCCTTGATGCAGGCCAAAATCTCTCTTACTCAGCCATATGTTTCTTCCTACCCTCCTGATCCTCATTTGGGCATTGATTCAAGCCATTAGTCTGCATCCAAATGAAGCTGACTTGGGTTTCATCCTTCTCTACACCAATGTAGTGCCAGTGTTAATGAACAAGATTGGGATTAGAAGTACATATGCCAAAAAATAAGTCCAAGATCCAACCACCATCATTGGAGAACAATTGGATTAAGCTCATTATAGGATTTAGGGGCTTTTGATAAAGATTAACCAATGTCTTGTCTCCTAGCACATGACAAAGCTTCTTTGTAACTGTAGGGAACATTAACACATTTGAAATTACGTTCTCACTTCGATGTTCCCAGACCCTTCTTTTACTAACTTCATCATATTACCCAATTGTAAGGCACTCGATAGCACTAACAAAGCTTTGCCTTGGTGTGTGATTTACATTTGTCTTTGTCTTGAAAATTTATAATTATAAGAACAATATGATGTGCAATTTCTAGAAAGAGACAAAAGCAAGGACATACCATGTAAGATACTTGACTGCATGAAACGTTGACTTTAATGCTATTACGCCACAAAAGGATTGGTCCCTCCTATGAAAAATAACAATCCTCCAAAGTGGCAACATGGCCAATTCAGCAAAATCTATCCCCATCTTTTGTATCTGTGGGTGCTTCAATGGCCCACCATCATTAATAGAACCACTCATTCTAAAGGCGTATGGGATGTCTACTATAAAAGGGAATAATGTTTCCTAGGTACTATTGTAAAAATATTATTTACATCATCACAATATATATTGTAATACAATGGCCTTCGGTGTTGCATGGGGTTTGAAAGACACTTTAGTCTAGAGGACTCATCCTCAAACTCCATCTCCTTTGTCTTTATTTTAGACTTCTCATGCCTTGCCCTTTGCATATGAGAGAGGAAGGCAAAGTGAACATCTTCATTTGGCTCACCACTCTTCTTTTGATGTTCTTGCAAACAAAGGATGAGTGTCAACTCAACGATTTTCTACAAACTCTAACACATATCAATGGTTCTATTGCTTAGCATTGAATAAATGGATAAAATCTTTGCTAAGAGACTTAAATGAATAAATACTTAGAGGCCAACTGCCATATAACTTGCTTCAACTCAATGCTTGGCATCGACTAGTTTTGGAAAGCTATACCTAAAGTCACCTCGCATTGAAATCCTAGTGAAACTCAATGCCTAGCATCGAATTTCGACTAATTATTGTTGTTGCACATAACAATTGTCCAACATTCAATGCTATGGAGAAATCTGTAGTGTCACTGAAAAGACAACCCCAAAACGTGGGTATTTATTGTTGGAGAAGTTCAAAAACACTTTTCGGACCTATGTGATGGGAATGATGCACGAAAGTAATCCAAAATAGCTCCAAAAAACACCCCAAAATTGCTTGAAAAATAGGCTTTGAAAGTAAAGAATGAAGCTTTGAGGGACCAAAACATTGTGAAGGTAATATTAACCTTAGTTTTTCCCCTTCTTTAGACACCACAAGAGTGTAGCTTATTGGGAAGAGATTGCCATGGTTAAGTGAGCTTTTGGGGGGGGGGGGGGGGAACAATACTGGGATGGATGACCTCTCAAGAAGTATCAAGAACCTCTACCTTGCTCGAGGTACTCTTGCACGTGGAGCCAATGGCACCAATGGTGATTTTGGTGACTTGGATGAAAAGGTATGCCAAGGTCTATGCCTTGTTTGCCACCTTATTCGTAAGTCTTGGAGAAACACAAGTGGGTGGGCGGGTGCTTTCTTCGCCCACACAATAGCAAAGATTCTACATCGATATGCTCTGATACCAGTGAAGTATTTTGATGGTGATGCACCACAGTGTGATCTCCTTCTTGAGAGCTCCAAGATGATATCCTTAGGGTAGGAGACCAATCTCCATGCACCGCACATGTTACTCTGCACAAAGGTTATAGAATACACAAAAAAAACACAGTACACAAGAAGCACGAACAGAGACTTCTCAAATGTTACAACTGCAATTGAACTTACAGATTGTGTCTGACTAGGCCACTATATGTTTTATTAAAGAACATATACAAAAGTGTTCGGTGGCGATTTGGCCTTTCATATGGACACTAATGATAACAAGAAAGGGAGAAAAAATAGCATTAGAGCATTTTCCTAATAGAAAAATGAAGCCTTTCAAGGCAAAATTGAAGCAATCTTAGAAGCGCCGAGTCTCTGATTTGCAATCCTTGTCACACCTAAACAAAAACATGAAATCTCTGATAGGTTCAAGAGGGGTATAAACACCAAAAACCAACAAAAATCATGCAAAAAGTGTGTGACAATAGCCAAAAACATGATAATAGAGCAAAATTGATGCACTTTGCTCCTTACCAATCCTTGTTAGTCAAAAGTAATCCAACACTTGCAAATGAAAGCTACGATGCCACGCCAAGTGACAAAAGTCAATTCCAATGCCAAATGATCAAAAGCTAGGCTTGAGAGTGCTCACCTAGTATCTGCTCAACTGCTCTAAAGGGATTTGAGTCCATCAAAACTTCTTCAAATCAAGTATTTTTTTATGTTCAATGAAGATTATAGTATAGCTTCTTAGTATGAAAAGTATCCCTTCAATCGGAGGCTAAAGCATCAAGATATGGGTTAGAGAAGATGGATATGTCAAGGTATGAAGGTGAAAATCAATTTCTTCATTAGAAGGGTACTTTGATAGCTTGAAAATGGGTTCTTTGGAGATATTTCACATGCTCCAATGATGCTCATCCCATATCCACAACCCATAATACATGTATATACATTTGTTTCCCTTAATCATGCTCACTATGCATGGTTCCTCTCCCCCCAAGTTCAAGAATAAATTCAAATTTGATTAAATTCTTTAGCTCTTCCTAGTTGAGTGTCAGTCGACTTCTTCTTTCTCCATAGCAACTCAAATGACATGCACTAATCCCACATGAGAGTGCTCACTAATTATTTGGGACTATAGATAAGGAGGTGCATCCTCATATGTTTCATCCAAGAGGAGGGGAAGGAAGAGGAGCCATGCTCCTTGCATGGGTCGTCGCCTATGTGTGCCTCTCCTCCATTCGTGGGTGTTCTTCTCAACGTGATCTTTATAAAGTGTGTTGTTCTTGAGTCTTGCTCTGATATCAACTGTGGGATTCCCTATGATCCTCCTTAATTTTCATAGGATACCTTGCATAAACTTTGTCGAAGAAGACCTCATGATCTCAAAACATTGTTCAAATACACAGAGAACTTTGATGATGTCTTGCTGCCTAGCCATACATCAATCCATTCAATTCTCTCTCCCTACTAAGAAAGTCACCCTATGGCTTCACACATGGGTGGCACATGGCACTCATGTGAAAAACCTTCTAAGAAGCACTCATTGATGGTTTGTAGGAACACACATGTGTGAGCCTCTTCTTATATAGCCTTGTATGCTTCTTGGAAAGCAAGCATCAGCAACTACTAAACACAAATATTGTCTGTATCGCACCACCAATCTTTGCGATTTTGAAAAGAGGTTTTGTTGAAGAGCTATGCCATATTTATCAGAGAAGAAATTTCATTGCTACCACTTTGCATGAGAGTTGAACCCATGCACGTCCTTGAAAGAGGTTTTCTTAAGCCATGTTGCCCATGAGTTTATATGGGACTCTTCTACATAATATAAGTTAATTGGGACACTTGGCACACATGAAGTTACATGGCTAACACATGGATGGTTAGAATTCACCTACCCAAGAAGGGAGTCCCTTGGAGAGAGATATAAATAGAGGCATATGGTTGGGAGGAAATTCATCTCTCTCGCACATGATGTTTGTATTTGTCAGTCTCTTGCATGTTCATTCATGGATTTGTAGTAGGACTCCATGGATCACTAAGGTGATAGCTTCTCAAATTCATGGTGCAAAACTCAATATAGCAGATTGAGGTGCTTTTGAGATATAATAATACTTTTTTCGGGATTTAAGGACTATACAATGCATGTTGGGTTGCAAACAAGGTGCATCCATTTTTTATCCTTGTCCATATTGTAGTTTATAAACTAATAAAGAAATAATAAAAGATCATATACGATTTAGATGATCGCGCATAAGCAGCTACTTCTCAAAAATGGGATTTAACTTTATTAAGGTTTCCCATGTTAGAAAAATATAATTGTGAAATATCATATAAAGATTCGAATCCCATTATTCCATTTCCATTAGTTAATGTTCATGTTTGCACATTTCATGCCTTCACGAGTTGTTTTTTATAGATTATTGAAGCTCCATATATAATATGCATTTGTCGTAAATCTAGTTAATAAATCCTCACATGCTATTAAAAAATTGGGGAAACTTCTTAATTCAATTGGTTCTTATGGTGGAAATGTTTCCCTAGTTGCTAGAAAACCTAGTGAATGGCAAGATAGTTTGGAATAAGTATCGATGACATGGAAGAAGCAAGAGGGTTTTTGAGAAGAGATATTGCCACTAGAAATAAAGGAAGTTGGGAGCTATAGAGAAAGCTATTCATGATCACAAAAATGGTGATTCTCAAATTGACCTTACTAATAAGCAAAAGACGTTTTGGTCATGCTTAGATAAGCTGGTAGGCTATGAGCTCCAATGATAATTAACATCAATTGTTTCAAGGTACATCAATGGAGTTCCAAGATGGCACTTATGTTGTGGCTTCACACACCATTCAATATTAAGCATTGTCATTGATAAATAGCCTCACAATCTATTAGCCATAATCACTTCAATGGCTGATGGCATTCATCATGCCATTCAGAAAATTGGTTGAAGATTAAAAGGAGGATAATAAAAATAATAGAAACATAATTTAAAGTACTTGCAGTGGTATTGGTGCATTGATAAGTTATGTGTACATTGCATTAATGGTTTCCTACACTCATTCAAACATTATCTTACAAATTGTTTGGGATTGGTAGAGCTAATACAATCTTGGTTCCCTCTGGACAATCTAAAAGACCCATGGAAAATGTGTCTCTTGCCTACATTAATTCGCATCCCAAAAAATTATATGGCCACATTTTTCAATAAAAATTAAAGTTTTCTCAATCTTTAGATTAGCACAGATACTTTTGATATTTCATGTTTTGTTAGGAGATAAATAAAGATGAATGAAAACGCGAGCTTTCACGCTCATAATGTGTGTAAAACCATTCAGCGTAGAAAAATACCATACATTTGTTTACAAGATATAAGAAATATACCATATTGAACATTGTTTACTTTATTATAAGAGAACCATTTATGTATTGGTTAGTTGCCCGTAACATTGTGATGGATACATAAACGTAATGGTGTACCGTACGAAGTCATGGTTGTCAACCAGAGATTAATCCCCCTAATTCTTTTTTGTAGGATAGATGGGTTTTGCAGCTAGTTTGCACATTCACCAACCTTCAATTTCCAAAATAGTCTATCTGTAATAATAATAATAATAATAATGATAATAATAATAATAATCATAAGAATAATAATAATAACGTATCAATAGGTGAATCACGAGGAAGAGAGAAACAATGCCCAAAACATACATTGCTTTTTTTCTCAATCAATTGAAACAATATTCGAAACTATGCATAACAATGAGAGAGTTTAATAATGATAAAATGAATTAACATTCTTCTATGTATCGGAGGGCCTTTTAATGGAATATCTCAGAGAGTATACTTTAAAGAGTGAAACAGAGGTGGGCCTCGTATAAGCCAATGTTTATGAATCGTCTTAATGCAACCCGCTTAACCAAGTGGTTTGACAGCTTGAGTCTTAAGAGGAAGTCCTGAGTTTAAGACTTGGCTGGACATGTATCTATGAGTTCCTCAAAGATCGATGCCTCTACCTTAAAAGGTGATCGATGCCTCTACCTTAAGAGGTTGGGTGTGTGAGTGTGTTTTCAATTCATTGTACTCTCAAGAGAAAAAAAAAATCACAAACAAGCCTGCCCAAACGGGAAGTAACTCTTCAAACATGATATGTATAGATATGTGAGAAACCAACTACACACAAAACATTACAGGTATGGTCCTCTTGGTGACCAAGACTCAGCGTGACAGATTGAAGGAAACTCAAGATTCAGCCTTCCATCGCTTGACAGATTGAAGGAAACTGATTGCATCCACATCCGGCTCAGACGACTAGACTGCATGAACAAAGCAGGCAAGAATCCTTCTCTTCTCAAGTTGTGTTGTAATGTAGGAATGATGCAGTCCTCATCTCAGGGTGAATGGAGGAATGATGCAGTCCTCATCTGGCCAGATTCGAAGAGCAGTACATCTTCAAAACATCCCCTTTGGACGTTGCCGATAGGACCCTGATTAGTGACTCTCGTTTGCTTGTCTTACCTTTCAAGAGCATACAACCATTTACATGTTATGTAGGAGAGACTTCTCAACGGAACTTTGTCAAACGATGCATCGAATTTCTATTGATAGCTCGTTGGATCTCATCCTCAAATGATGGAGCCTCAAATGATGTGTGTGTGTGTGTGTCTGCTAGTGCGTAGAAGTGTCCACAATGAAGTGTACGCTACAGAACGCGCTGTATCTATGAGCATGAGAGAAGACCTGAAGAATTTGATAATATTGCGGATCTTTACAAGTGCTTGTTTCTCCAAGATTTTCCCGAGGGACAGTGTAGCTTCTGCTTGTGGTGTTCTCAAAATAGTCAATTATCATATCATCCAGATCTAGCTCTTCGAATCCCTCTGGTCACAGAACTATCTCTTCCAAATTCGAATCCACCTGTGCTACCGAAGGCAAGTCCAAAATATTTTTCTATTCAAAGTTTCTTATAGACAAAATAGATCAATGGTAACTTCTGCTCCTTGTAGATATGCATCATATAGTTAATATTCAGTAGTCCATCATTAGCAACCATGCATGATCTGCTGCATGATCAATAGGCTAAAACCTGTTAATCGCACTTGGTTGTAGTGATTAGTAATTTTTGTATATAGATAATGACGATGATTGTTGAAAAATGATCATTGTTTAGAGTGATGGCGATGATGCTGTTAATGAAAGGAAATGACAGCTTCTATATGACACAATCTGATTTGATTTTTAAAAAGAAAAAAATCCTAAGCTCATCATTTTTTGAGTCGGGCTTTGCTTCTCGAAAAAAATATGTACTGCTATGACAATAACTTTTCATTGGTTCTTTACCTTGCTCAATTAATAAAATAACATCAAAGTTTTTATATCTAGAGCCTACTGTTGCTCTGTGTGAACATAGCTCGATGACACATGGTGTGCCTTAGCAAACTTGTGTTATCCTATCTGAACCCACCTTTATATTTTCTATTTTCTCGTTAAAAATTGAAAAATTATAGCACTTATAAGAATAGAGATGTAAAGAGCATCTTTAATGGGTTCAAAACTCTAAGCCATCCTCCTTTGAGGAGACACAAGATGGAAAAAGATAGAGTAGAGATTTCAAGAGTCAAAATCTAGGTGCTATGGGAGAATCTATTGGAATAACAAACTCTCCTAGGAAAATCTAGGTGCTATGTCAGAATTTACACGAATAACTCTAAAACCTCATTAATTACAATGAGGTAGTCAAATTCATCAAACGTTTTCTTTGATTGGCTCACATTAAATATTAGATGAATGTGATTATCTTCTCAAGGTCGTGATGATAAACCATCTTTTCCATTCTATTAAGTATTGTGAATGGACCACAACACCTCGTAAAAAATTTTGTACATGGTTTTATCCTCATGTTCGCATACCTAGATGGATCTTTAAGATAGACTTGCTCTCCTATCGAGCTTAATCTTTCTCCTTTGATTGGTTATCATAGTATCTAGCTTTATCACGAGCCCTCCTAATTAAGTTCTTTGTAGTTCTAAGAATATCACTCTTCTCTTCCAAGAAATTGTTTGCATCTTGGGCTCTCTCATATTGTAAGCATACTGCATAAGATGCTCTTTTGTTCAAACCCATAGACTTTTTCATCTTGGGCTCTCTCATATTGTAAGCATACTGGACTTTGTTGACGTCCAATATGAGGGCATGCTTGTACACCTTTACTCCTTCAATCCATAAAGATAAGCCCAATCTAGTTGCATTTAAATGTAATAGATGGAATCTTGTCTAACTTTCAAGCGTTTGTTCACCAATGCACATGATCAATCAATAGATTGCATAATCAATGATCAATCACCAATATCATGATCAGTAATTAACCATCACTATTACCATGAATAATGAGTGACAACATGAATCAAAATCTCTAATCAATGATGAGTGATGAATGATGACATGATGATTCAGCTATGATCAATGATCCCCTTCTCTAGGAGAAAAATCATGCTCACTTCGACAACCTGATCAAAATAGTCGATCACTGAAATGGTCGCACGTCCCTCATTTTGTTAGCAAATTACATGTCGCCTTAAAATTAAGTTTAAAAAATGAAACAAAAGTTCTACATACGTAAAATTCCAGAAACCATATGATAGAGTAGTTTGGAAAACCCAAAAGAAAAATCCATATGGTGTAAGGAGAGAATTCTCACACAAAATAGAGCTCAAAGTCAAGAAAATTCCATGAAAAATTATGAAAGCAAGAATGAAACATGATAAGCCATGAAAAGTGCAAAAATCACACAAGGAGAAGGCTAGAAAGTTTTTGCAAGAAAGTTGAAAGAAGAAAAGATCTCTTACTCACACGAGCAAAAGATATCTAGGAGTGAGAGGCTTGACCTTTTCATAGTGTCCCCCTCATGAATGACTTTATATAAGTCTAAACAATAACCAAAATTATCAAATGATGCTTTCGTTTATCTCTTTATTGCGATCTCTCTTAGAAAACCTCTTCCTATTTCTACAAAGAGTATATCTTAGAATTCCAGTCTTCAAAGCTATAAAATTAGCAAAATGGTATATCTCACTACCACTAAAATTGAAAATTCCCCCTCCTAGACATTTTCATACTCAACAATACCCTTCATAGTTGTCCTAATATTTTAATCTTCTCAAATCTTTCTATTACAGCTTCTAGTAGTTGGTATTATCCAAACTTATCTGATGTTGGGTGGTGGGTCCTCTTGGTTGACTATTTTTCCTTGTATCTATCTTGCTCCATTTGGCCTAGTATTTTTTATAAAGCTTAAGGGATATTTATGTGTTCTGGAGCTACATACACTATCATTTGGTGATGAACTTATAGCAATGTATGAAACCCAAAAAACTTATCGTTTTGGAACTTAATAATCAGATGCCCTTGACTTGTATTATAAAGGATTTGAGTATAGGTGCTCGCTTGATGTTCAAAGAGTAGAATTGAGAAAGAAACATGCCAAATGTTTCTAGTCCATAGTGATAGATAGACTAACGATGTCACGCATGGTTTTTTTGGTGCAAGAAGCAAGCTGAAGGGCTTGTTCAAAGGTTAAGACATAAACATATGTTTTGAATAATTTAAAGGTTAAAGCTTCGAGTTTATCTTAGATAATGCTAAAAGTAAGATATGGAGAGAATCTCATGATTGAAGGGATCCAAAAGCCATGGCTTTGTTTTATAAGTCAAATTCAAATTGTTCGTAGATATTGGAAATACCTTGAAGATAGAAAATATAACCACCATAAAAAATGAAGAGGTGTATATAAACACCACACTTCAAGTCGTGGGTTTCACGAGAAAGGAGATAAGGAAGATAACTCACTCACACATTCTCACACTCAAAGAGGAGCACAAATAGATTGAGCCAAGGAAGAATAATCTTGTTCTTCTTCTTCTATTACATAAAAGGAATATAAATCAATGAGATAATGCAACAATACAACTAGTGCAATATATAAAGACAACACATAAGGAAAAATCTAATGTCCACAAATGAGTGATCTGGTAGGAAAAAAATGTACCAACACTCTCTATAGAAAAATCTCAATGAAGCATCCCTGATATATACTAGCATGACCATTATACATGTTAGAGAAATGAAAAAGTGGTACATGTGATCCTGGATCATCACACCTTGGGCTTCATATCTCAGCATTTCCACTCAAGCTCAATGTCATGTCGTGTAATCCAAGAATGTTTTGAAACTTCTTCAACTAATTCTCAGCTCCAAGTGCTTTAGTGAAAATATAAACAACCTACTCATCTCTCCTCATATAAACAAGGTCAATTAGCTTTTCCTAATGAAATGATAACTCTATGCTACTATTAAAAATAGGGGTTCGTGCTAACCCTATTCTATTAAGGTTATCACTATAGATGATGATATGCTTTTGTATTTTCACGTCGATATGCTTTGTTCCACTATTAAAAATAGGGTTTCCTGCTAA
>CM035406.1:168429992-168517492 GCA_020310875.1 Ceratopteris richardii
TATCTATCTATCTATCTATCTATCTATCTATCTATCTATCTATCTATCTATCTATCTATCTATCTATCTACCTATCTATCTATCTGTCTATCTATCTGTCTATCTATCTATCATTCCAATCATAGTCTTTGATACATGCCATAGCAAAAAATATACCAACATATATTATGCTCTTGATGGTAAAAATCATCATAATTCCTATCAGACAACACACATGACGTAGTTGAATCGGTAGGAGGTGGTGGAGTACCCTTTGATTGATTAGAATCTACAACAATAAAAAAACATAGATCAATCATGTATGCATCTATCAAATATTAGAATTAAAAGATTGATTTACCTTCAGTTAGTAGTCCTTGCATGATTAGGAGATAGTAATTGAGCTCCATCTTATGGATTAGAATCTCATTCTGGAGCAAAAAAGGTACTAAATATTAATAATATGATCATTTACATACATACACATTCACATGTACACATTTTTAGATACACACAAGTTGGCATATATTAAGATATACATTCTAACATGTACACATACAAAATCATAAATGTATGACTTGTGTATGTATGTATGTATGTATGTATATGTGTGTGTATGTGTGTGTATTTATATGCATCTACGTGTATGTGTGTGTATATATGTGTATGTGTATGTTTGTATCTTATCCATGTGTGTGTATGCATGTGCCTTTGTGTATATGAGTATTATTGTGTATGTGTGTATGTGTATGTGTGCATGTATTTATCATGTATGTGTGTATGTCTGTGTATGCATGTGTATGTGTATGCATGTGTATGTATGTGTATGTGTATGAATGTGAATGTGTGTATGTGGATGTGTGCATGTATTTATTATGTATGTATGTGTATGTATGTGTGCATGTATTTATTATGTATGTTTGTATGTGTATGTGTATGTATGTGCACATGTATGTGTACAAATATGTATGTGTATGTATGTATGTGTGTATGTTTGTATATGCATGTTTGTATGTGTATGCATGTTTATAAATGTGTATGTATTAATTATTTATGTGTGTGCATGTGTACGCATGTATAAGTAAATATATGTATGTATGTGGAAATGTTTGATTATAAATGTGTGTGTATTTATTATGTATGTGTGTGTATCGTTATGCATGTATATGTATATGTATGTATTCAAGTATGTGTGTATGTATGTTTATGCATGTGCATGCATTTATTATGTATGGGTATGAATCTATATGTGTGTGTATGTGTATGTGTATGTGTGTGGATGTGTATGTTCATGTATTTGTACCAGTATATGTACGTATGTATGTGTAAGTGTTTGTATGTGTAAGTGTATGTATGTGTAAGTCTATGTATGTGTAAGTGTATGTATGTATGTTTAAGTGCATGTATGTGTGTATTTATGTTTAGATGTGTATGTATTTATTATGTATGTTTGTTTATGTATATGTGTATGTGTATGTGTATGTGTATGTGTATGTGTGTGTTATGTGTATGTATATGTATGTGTATATGCATGTATGTATGTGTTAAGTGTATGTATGTATGTCTAAGTGTATGCATGTGTGTATGTGTGTATGTGTGTATGCATGTTTATAAATTTAAAGTTTTTTTATATAGTGACCCTTTTTCTTTTGTTTGACATTAAAATAACAGGAGATATTGTATCGTAGGAAGCAATAAGAGAAAATCTAACATTCCACGTGAGCTTTGGCAGTATTTTTTAGGACAAGTTCATCTTTAGGAACCATTTCCTTAGTGTGAGGTATAAAAAATAGTTTATATTACTATGAGCTATAATTTTCATATGTTTTATAAATTTACATCTAATCTATGTACTTTTGTTTCATTAAATAAACACAAGCTATTACAAAGAAAAGAGTTTAGTCAGGTCATACATTGCGCTTATGCCAAATGGGCCATCATGGTTTTGTTGCTACATTTGTAAGTATATGTATTATTGGAACTATATTTTTTATTTTATTTAAAACACTTATAATTAATCTTTTTAATTTGTTTCAATGTTGCAAAAAGATTATGTTCGATATCCTACGAAAAATAAAATCAAATTCGCAACACATTGTGGATATGAACATCTGAGTGAGTACATGCGAGATCGTCCGGATGCTTTTTTTAGTATTATTAAATTTCATATTATTATATTTTATTTTTATTGATGTTTTATATGTTTTATTTATTTATGTTTGTTATATGTAATATAGGAGTATTATTGAGAGGCAAATATGGATGAGGTGGAGAGATAGACAAAGGAGGGACGAAACCCATGATGCCCCTTGAGATGATCATGATGATGCAGATGATCATGATGATGCATATGATCATGATGATGAGGATGATCATGATGATGAGGATGATCATGATGATATGGATGATCATGATCAAGGACGGGATTCAAGTGATTGACATTTTACACTCGATGTATAATTAACATTAATACCCACATACAATTTTAATATTTATATATTTTCACATTTCACTTATGTTTTTATTTGTATTTATAATACTAATTAATGTAGAAAATGTACTAGTGACTTTTATTATAGTTTATATTTAGCATCTGATTTATTACTTCAACTGTATAATTCATTCATATTATATATGTGTTTGTGTGTATATATGTATGTATGCATGTGTGTGTGTAGAGTGTGTATATGTTGAGTGTGTGTATATGCATGTATGTGTGTGCATTTGTGTTTGTATGTGTATGTGTATATGTAGGTGTATGTGTCTGTGTGTGTATTTGTATATGTGTATGTGTATATATGCATGTGTATGTGTATGTGTGATATGCATGTGTATAGGTTTGAGCATGCATGTGCATGTGCATGTGGATGCATGTGCATGCATCTACATTTGCATGCATGGGTATGTGCATGCATGTGCATGTGTATGTGCATGTGTTTAAGTATGTGTTTATGTGTGTATGTGTATGTGCATGCATGCATAAGCATGTAGATATGTTTGTGCATATGCATGTGTATGTGTATGTGTATGTGTGTCTATGTGCATGTTTATGTGTAAATGCATCCGTGTATGTGTGTATACATATATGTATGTCTATGTGTGGGTATATGTGTGTATGTGCATGTGTATGTGTATGTGTATATGTATGTGTATGTGTGTGTGTATGTGTATGCATGTGCAATTATATGAATATATGTGTATATGTGCATGTGAATGTGTAAGTGTGAATACACTAATTAATGAAAACAAAAAAATTCGAATGATATACAAACTATGAAAATTGTACTAACAACAATCATCCATATATTATGCTCATTGAGCTTCTTGAATAACCGGCATATAGAGAGAGAGAGACAGAAAGAGAGAGAGAGAGAGAGAGAGAGAGAGAGAGAGAGAAAGAAGGGGAGAGTGAGATAGAGAGAGAAAGAGAGAGAGAGAGAGAGAGAGAGAGAGAGAAAGAGACAGAGAGAGAGAGAGAGAATAGAAAGGAGAGAGATTGAGAAAGAGAGAGGTCGAGCTCATATGCATAATGCGGATATGAATGTTGGATCGCTCTTTGATCAGATGCACACAAAATGACAATTGAAGAGTGATCCACGATTCTTTTCAATATACTCTTTGTAGAGATAGGAAGAGTTGTTTTGATAGAGCTTGCAATAGAAGAGCAAAACGCAAGCATCATTTGATATTTTTTGTCATTTTTTTATACCATATGGATTCTGTTTTGGGTTTTCAAAAGTATTATATTGTATGGTTTCTCGAATTCTTACCTATGTAGAAATTTTGTTTCTTTTTTTTTTTAACTTGATTTTAAGCCATCGACATGTAATCTTGTAATGAAATGAGGGAGATCAGACCATTTCAACAATCGAGTATTTTCATTGCATTGTCTAACTAAGCATGACTTTTCTCTTGGAGAAGGGGATCATTGAACATAGATAAATTATAATCTCATCGTCCATCACTCATCATTGATTATAGATTTTGCTTCATCTTTTTACTCGTTATTCATTGTAATAGTGATGAAAAATCATTGATCATGATAGTGATTGTTTGTTGAGCATGATAGTGGTGATTGATCATTGATAATGAAATCTATTGATTAATCATATGGATTGGTGAGAAATAGCTTTGGAGTTACACAAGATGCCATCTATGATATACAATTGCAAGTAGATTAGGTTTGTCTTTAGGGATTGATGGAATAAAGGTGTACAAGCATGCCCTCATACTAGAAGTGGACAAAGTCCATTTATACTTATGTATGGGTTTCAACTAAAGGGCATCTTATGCAATATGCTTACAATATGAGAGTGCCCAAGATGTAGATCATTTCTTGGAAGAGATGATTTATATTCTTAGAGTTACAAAAGAACTTTCTTAGGAGAGCTCGTGATCGAGATAGAGCCTATGATAACCAATCAAAAGAGAGAAATTCATTTTGAAATAGGTGAGCAAGTCTATCTTAGATATCCATCTAGGTATGAGAAAATGAGGATGAAACCATGCACACATTTTTTTCTTAGCTGTTGTGGTCCGTTCCCAATACTTAATACAATGGAAAAGATGGCTTATCATCACCGACTCTAAGATGATGGTCACATTCATCTAATTTTTCATGTGAGCCAATCAAAGAGAAAGTTGGGTGAGTTTCACAACCTCAATGTAGTTAACGAGGTTATAGAGTTATTCCAATAAATTCTCACATAGCACGTAGATTTTGACACTTGAAATCTCTACTCTTTCTTTTTCCATCTTGTGACTCGTCAAAGGAGGATGGCTTAGAGTTTTCAACCCCAATAACGATGCTCCTTACATTTTACATTTTGCTTATAAGGGTTATAATTTTTTGAGTTGAAAAGCAGCAATGTATAATCATTTAATAAATTTTGATTTTTCAATTTAACTAAAAAATAGAAAATATAAAGGTTGGTTTATGTAAATACAAAATATAAAGGTGGGTTCATGTAGGGCAACACAAGTTTGCTGTTTCATACCATGTGTCATCAGGTTTACTTTACATAGAGCGACTGTAGGCTCTGTATATCAACACTTTTACGTTACTTTATTGGTTGAACAACTCAAAGAACCAATCAAATGGTATTGTCAGAGTGGTACATAATTGTTTCGAGGGCGTAAGCCCCGCTCAAGAAATGATGGACTCAAAATTCTTTCCTTTTTTGAAAACAAATCAAATTGGGTCATATGAAAGTGCTCATTGCGTCACCAGACGGTGTGAACCCACTATAAAATATCAAAACTCCATCGTCCTAATTATGTTTGTAATGTTGCACTCTCCCGTATGAACGGCTTAACTTTGAAGTTTGAATTCTAACATCGTCCGGAGTGCTGTCCGCGGACCCTAATAAAGATAATAATATCGTGCAGTGCGAAGTCAAGCTTCATTTATCCCAGGATTCCAGGACCAGGATCCATCGCCCATGAGAGAGAGAGAGAAAGAGAGCTTTTTGTACATAAAACGACCAGCTCGTCTTGCCAAACACGAGTTCGTCGCCCAAAATTTCAGCAGCTACTACTGTCTTTCCTGCAGAATGTTTTTGTGTGCATCCGCGTACGTTTTCCTGTGTCTACGTCCGTCTATAATACGAGGTTTTTCTTTTTGCGAACGGGAGGAACCGTTGCATATGCTGTGGAGTCTTCATTTACGTGTGGTTGTGCATAGGTGCTAGACGATGGCAGAAAAGATTAAGAGGAAACTAGGTTATCAACAGGCGCCGCATCATTGTAAACCATCTCCAACTCTTGATATTCGATGCTGAAGTGCGTCATTCGAAGTGGCCCAAGGTCGACAAAGTTCCGGCAGGTAATTTTCCTAACTCTTTTCATGGCCTGAAATCGGTGCATTTACCGATAACGTACTACCATTCTTGTACTCGCGTCAAGCTGTTGCGCTTGTAGTCCAAGCGTGTCAGGATACCCTACCCTAACTACAAAACGGTTGCAGGAGAATATGAATACATCCACGTCATTTGTGAAAGAGGAACAAGCCATGCTGATAGGCTTATAGTAGACATCGATTTTCCAAGCCAATTCGAAATAGCTCGACCGACAAAATCTTATATCCATTTAACAGCAGGTTTACCTGTGATAATCGTGGGCTCGGCCGAGAAGCTCTCTCAAGTTCTGAGAATCCTTGGTCTTGTCGGCAACATCCAAAGGGAGCACATACTCGATCCACGGGGAACTGCACGTTGCAGCTCGATGTTTTGAAGATGTACTGGTTTTCTAATTTAGCCAGATGAGGACTGCATCATTCCTCCATTATAATTCGAGATAAGGACTGCATCATTCCTCCATTACAACTTGAGAAGAGATCGATTCTTGCTTGCTTCATTCATGGAGGCCAGTGGTCTGAGCCGGATCTGGATGCAATCAGTTTCCTTCAATCTGTCAAGTGATGGAAGGCTCAATCTTGATCAGCAACAGGACCATACCTGTAATGTGCATGAAGACCACTCAAAGTCAAGGCCCGCCAATACAGAAAGGAATGTTTATTCGTTTTATCATTATTAAACTCTCTCATTGTTATGCATAGCTTGGAATTTTGTTGCAATCGATTGAGACAAAAAGCAATGTATGTTTGTTTTATTTTGATGATTAATCTCGTTCATTATTATGTATAGTTCTGAGTAATGTCTCAATTGATTGTCAGTAATGCTTCTTTTGGGCATTGTTTATTGTTTTGGGCATTGTTTCTCTCTCCCTCTTGATTCACCTATTAATACGTTGTTATTATTATTATTATTATTATTATTATTATTATTATTATTTATAGTTATATTACTTTGGAAACTGAAGGTTGGTGAATGTGCAAACTACAAAAGAAATAGGGGGATTAATCTTTGGTTTGACAACCATGACGCCTTACGGTACAACCATCACCTTTATGTATACATCACAATGTTACGGGATGTGAGTGATATATATTGTGAGAGAATGTGATGATGTTCTTGCGAGTCACCTATCAACCAATTCTATAATCCTTGCCTAATAATCATCTAGAATACTCTACATGGTTCCTTTATTCATCCAACCATCAATAGGAATCCAATTATAGGATCCATAATTGATTTAGAATTTGGCGCAAGACATATGATTCCAAGGAATATGAGAGCATACGTTGGGTATCTAGAATAGTAGATGTTATGGAACAAAGTAGATCCAATCTCCTCGAAATCCTTATGCCTAGACCTTGTAGAGGAGTCAGCATGTGACCCTCATCTCAATATTGTTGAAAATATAGTTTCTTCTAGCTCATTCTTAAGGTATCCACATGAGTGCATCTCCATTTTGTATCCAAGAGAAACTCCATTTCATATTTTAAATTGTATTCATTGTGTTTGGGTACCTTACCATTTTCTTATACTAGTATATTCATTCTACTTCAAGGGGAATGATCCCACATATGATGTAGTTTGGAGAGCTCCTCTAACTCTATCTACGGAGGGCATCTCCCCTACTTTGTACTTAGTTATAAGTTTGTAGAGGCTACTCCATCATCTGGGCAATCTCATTTCTAATCCATGTGAGTTTACTCATTTCTTGGTGTACTCACTTTGAGTCTCTCACACTCTTTCATTTTGTGACTAGACTCTTATTTTCATTTTCCTTTTATCTATGTACTATCTACATGGTATCAAAGCACCATATGGATATCTTGGTGGTCTTTGCTAAGGTATCTATGGTCCTTTTCGAGAAAGTGGTCGAGGTCTTGGCAGCATTTCTTCCATCATTGTGATTCTCCATCAATAAGGTTGAGCTTTTGGCCACCATGTTTGTACTAATGAGAACTGATGAGTGCTTTTTATCCATTTTTTCCCTATCCTTAGCTTCGTTCTATCTCTATTTTTCCAACTTCCCTCCCACCTTTTCATGGAGTTGATGGAAAATATGTACCATTAAACTGTTTATAAACACTTCTGTATAGCTCATTGGCAGTTCCTTCACTTAGATAGCATTTTGGAGACTCTTCCTCCACATGGTGCCCCATCTTATCCTTTTCATGTGTTTTTAAAAACCCTATGCTTCGATTTTGTGGTTTCTCCATCTTCTGATTTGTGCATATACTATATGATTAGAACATAAAGGAAGATATTTTAATAGCATTATTTTTCTTTGGACTAATTTTGTGTATAACAGAGAGTCAGAAAACGAGAAAAAAGAAATGTTCTCCTTTTTATTTGAGAAGAATTGCATAAAATGTTGAAAAAATGGCTCATTTTCTTATTCCATAGTGGAAAACAATATTTCATTTTCAATTGGTACCATGAAAAACCACCATTGAAGCAGCAGATTGATGACGAAGCTAACTAAATTATTTTCAAAGCTAGAAAAGGTCATCAAATGATCTAGCACCTTGTGTCATAGTTTCTAATTTCTTAAAGTAGTGGGAATAATGCCAAAAATTTGAGTTAATCTACATGGAGAAATAAAGTACACTTTTCAAGGGTCAATATATATAGCATCACATCATTTTACACTAACATAAACATTGGAGGAGCTTTTTGGCATGCCTCTATTTTAGCTCATTAAGCAAACGAGATACCAATCCAACACAAATGTAGGGAACGTGGAATGGGGCAAGCACAAATAATAAAAATAGTGATCCTTATATTCCAATAATAAAATCATTACAGAATTATATGTTTACAAACTTCAACAAACCTTTTTGAGTAGAAGTTGATCATATATGTTTCTTCCCATACCTCCTGATCCTCATTTGGGCATTGATTCAAGCCATTAGTCCGCATCCTAATGAAGCTGACTTGGGCTTCATCCTTCTCTACAATAATGTAGTGTCTCAACATGTTGAGGGCAAAGGCGAGTGTCGGACCTGAAAACAAAAAAATCAATTGCTCGTCATGCTGAAAGAGTGTCAATGACCAAGATTGCAATTAGAAGTACCTGTGCAAAAAAATAAGTCCAAGATCCAACCATCATCATTAGAGAACAATTGGATTAGCCTCATTATAGGATTTTGGGGCTTTTGATAAAGATTAACCAATGTGTTGTCTCCTAGCACATGATGAAGCATCTCTGTAACTGTAGGGAACATTAATGCATTTGAAATTCTGTTCTCACTTCAATGTTCCCAGACCCTTCTTTTACTAACTTCATCATAGTACCCAATTGTAAGGCACTCAATAGCACTAACAAACCTATGCCTTGGCGTGTGATTTACATTTGTCTTTGCCTTGAAAATTTATAATTATAAGAACAATATGATGTGCAATTTCTAGAAAGGGACAAAAGCAAGGACATACCATGTAAGACACTTGATAGCATGACATGTTGAGTTTAATGCTATTGAGATAGAGAAGGACTGGTCCCTCCTATGAAAAATAACAATACTCCAAAGTCGCGACATGGCCAATTGAGCAAAATCTATCCCCATCTTTCTTATCTATGGGTGATTGAATGGCCCACCATGATTAATAGACTCACTCATTCTAAAGGCATATGGGATATCTATTATAAAAGGGAATAATGTTTCCTAGGTACTATTGTAAAAATGTTATTTACATCATCACAATATATATTGTAATACAATGGCCTTAGGAGTTCCATGGGGTTTGAAAAACACTTTATTCCAGAGGATCATCCTTGAACTCCATCTCATTTATCTTTACTCTAGGCTTCTCATGCCTTACCCTTTGGATATGAGCAAGGAAGGCAAAGTTACAATCTTCATTTGGCTCACCACTCTTCTTTCGAGGTTTTTGCAAACAAAGGATGAGTGTCAACTCAAAGATTGTCTACAAAGTGTAACGTATATCAATGGTTATGTTGCTTAGCATTGAATAAATGGATAAAATCTTTGCTAGGAGACATAAATGAATAAATACATAGAGGCAAACTGCCATATAACTTGCTTCAACTCAATGTTTGGCATTGGCTAGTTGTGGAAAGTTATACCTAGAGTCACTTCGCATTGGAATCCTAGGGAAATTCGATGCCTAGCATCGAATTTCAACTAGCTATTGTTGTTGCACATAGACATTGTCGAACATTCAATGCTATGCATCAACTTATAATATGTCTGTTCCTATGACTTGATGCCTCGCATCCAATAGCACAACAACACCATTCTGTAGTAGGGTATAAGGAGCTATAAACTCTTTACGAATTCCTCTAGACCAACAGGAAAGGCTGAATTCATGGGAGCTATACTCACCCCGATTATCTGAATGTGAAACCTTAAGCTTAGTTCCTTTTTCACTCTCAACTAAAGCAAGCCATTTTTTGAAATTAGGTAATACCTCATCCTTTGCTTTGATAGGTTATACCTAGACTTTTCTAGTAGCATCATCTATGAAAGTGGAAAGGAGAACTACCTAATGACCTTGTGGGCATAGGACCACACACATCCGTATGAGATCTAAAGGCTGAATTGAAGAGTCAATGTGCATCTTGTTCACATTTCTCCTTTGCTTTCCATGTTGATAGAAGTAAACATTATTTGCCAAGTGCAATCGAATTGTAGACGTGGCCATTTCATCTAAATCATTCCAATCATCTTCATCCATGTTAGCAGGCTTCTTTGAGACTCCATTTATTAGCTTCCATTGCCCCCTCTAAATTAGTGATCATATAACGAGTGTCAAAATATCATATAACTGCAAGTAGTGACATGTTTACCTGCAGAGTGAATCATTGACTCCACTATATATAATCAGTTACCTAAAAGAGCCAACTAGACCTATCGATCACCTATGAAAAACTATCATATATCTCCTATGGCGATGGTGCATAAGTCTTCTACTTGCATCACCGAAGAGATCCAAACATCTGGGTGTCTCCTAGTTAGGAAAACCTCACCATGACCCTCTTTATCAAATGTAAAAGCCTTTATGAAAAAAAGAACGTAACTGCTATATCAATGACAAGATGGACATACGTAACTAGTATCCAAAGAAGCATACATAATGTGTATGTTCTCAAATATGCAGTAATATGACACTGAAAGCGCGAATGCACAACCCAAATATTGTATGTCAACTCTGTTGTTGAAGCTCTAAAACTTGCATAAATTTGTAGTGGCTGCTCCCACCAGAATCGAAAACCTTTTGAGAAACCTCTAGTGTGCTTGAAAAAAGAGCCCCAAAACATGAGTATTTATTGTTGAAGGAGTACAAAAGCACTCTTCTTGATGTTCTTGGAGCTATTTGAGGGGAACTATTACGAAAGTAATCCAAAATAGCTCCAAAAAAATACCTCAAAATTGCTTCAAAAACTGGCCTTGAAAGTAAAGAATGAAGCTTTGAGGGACTAAAACATGGTCAAGGTAATATTAACCTTAGTTTTTTTTCCTTCTTCAGCAAGAGACTTCCACGGTTAAGTGAGCTTTGGGTGGGAATAATACTGGGATGGATGACCTCTCGGGAAGTATTGAGAACATCTACCTTCCTTGATCATTGAGGTCCTCTTGCATGTGCAACCAATGACACCAATGGTGACTTCAATGACTCGGATGAAAAGGTATCCCAAGGTCTATGTCTTGGTCGCCGCCTTAGTCGTAAGTCTTGGAGAAACACTTGGGTGGGTGGGTAGGCGCATGCTTCACCCACACAAAAGGAGCAAATATTTTGCGTCAAAATGCTCTGATACGAGTGAAGTATTTTGATGGTGATGCACCACAGTGTGCTATCCTTCTTGAGAGCTCCAATATGATATCCTTAGGGTAGGAAACCGATCTCCATGCGCCACACATGGTACTCTGCACAAAGGTTATAGAATACGCAAAAAAAACACAGTACACAGGGAGCACGAACAGACTCTTCTCAAATGTTACAAATGTGATTGAACTTATAGTTTCTGTCTGACTAGGCCACTATATGTTTTATTAAAGAACATATACAAAAGTGTTCGGTGGCGATTTGGCCTTTCATATGGACACTATGATAATAAGAAAGAGAGAAAAAATAGCACTAGAGGATTTTCATGATACAAATCAAGCCTTTCAAGGAAAAATTGAACCAATCTTAGAAGCACCGATTCTCAGATCTGCAATCCTTATCGGCCCTAAACAAAAGTTTGAAATCTTTGATTGGTTCAAGAGGGGTATAAACACCAAAAACCAACAAAAATCATGCCAAAAGTGTGTGAAAATAGCCAAAAACTGATTGAGCAAAATTGATGCACTTTGCTCCTTGCCAATCCTTGTTAGTCAAAAGTAGTCCAACACTTGCAAATGAAAGCTACGATGCCACACAAAGTGACAAAAGTCAATTCCAATGCCAAATGATCAAAAGCTAGGCTTGAGAGTGCTCACCTAGTATCTACTGAAGCGCTCTAAAGGGATTTTGGTCCATCAAAACTTCTTCAAATCAAGTATTTTTTGATGTTCAATGAATATTACAATACAACTTCTTAGTATGAAAATAATCCCTTCAATCAGAGGTTAAAGCATCAAGCTATAGGTCGGAGAAGATGGATATGTCAAGGTATGAAGGTGAAAATCAATTTCTTCATTAGAAGGGTACTTTGATAGCTTCAAAACGGGTTCTTTAGAGATATTTCACATGCTCCAATGACCCTCATCCCATATCCACAACCCAAAATACATGTATATACATTTGTTTCCCCAAATCATGCTCAATATGCATGGTTCTTCTCCCCCCAAGTTCAAGAAAAAATTCAAATTTCACTAATTTCTTTAGCTCTTCCTAATTGAGTGCCAATCGACTTCTTCTTTCTCCACAGCAACTCCCATCGCATGCACTAATCCCACATGAGAGTGCTCAGTCATTACTTAGGACTATAGAAAAAGAGGGGCAAACTCATATGTTTCATCCAAAAGGAGGGGAAGGAAGAGGAGCCATGCTCCTTGCGTGTGTCATCGGCTATGTGTGGCTCTCCTCCATTCGTCGGTATTCTTCTTACCCTCATCGCTATTATGTGTGCCAATCCTGAGTCTTGCTCTGATACCAACTGTGGGATTCCCTATGATCCTCCTTAATTTTCATAGGAGACCTTCCACAAACTTTGTTGAAGAAGACCTCACGATGCCAAAATATTCTTCAAATACACCAAGAACTTTGATGATGTCTTGCTGTCCAGCCATGCACCAATACATTCAATTCTCTCTCCCTACTAAGATAGTCACCCTATGACTTCACACATGGTTGCCACATGGAACTCATGTGCGATTTCGAAAAGACCTTTTGCTGAAGAGCTATGCCATATTTATCAGAGAAGAAATTTCCATGCTACTAGTTTGCATGAGATTTGAACCCATGCCACCTCCTTGAAAGAGGTTTGGTTAAGCCATGTTGCCCACGTGTTCATATGGGACTCTTCTACATAATATAAGTTATATAGCAGCTCTAGAAGCATCCACTTCAGTTAACTCTAGCTAATTGGAACACTTTGCACACATGAAGTTACATGGCTAACACATGGATGGTTAGAATTCACCTATCCAAGAAGGGAGTCCCTTGGAGAGAGATATATATAGAGGCATATAGTTGGGAGGAGTTTCATCTCTCTAGCACATGGTGTTTGTAAGTGTTAGTCTTTTGCATGTTCATTCATGGATTTGTAGTAGGACCCCATGGATCACTAAGGTAATAGCTTCTCAAATTCGTGGTGCGAAACTCAATATAGAAAATTTTGGTGCTTTTGAGATATAATGATACTTGTTTGAGGATTTAAAGACTATACAATGCATTTTAGTTTGCGAACAAGGTGCATCTATTTTTTATCCTTGTCCATATTGCAGTTTATAAACTAATAAAGAGATAATAAAAGTGCATATATGATTTAGAGTATGACCCATAAGCACCTACTTCTAAACATTGAGATTTACCTTTATTAAGGTTTCCCATTTTAGAAAAAATTATAATTGTGAAATATCATATAAAGATTGGAGTCCCATTATTCCATTTCCATTAGTTAATGTTCACTTTTGCACATTTCATGCCTTCAGGAGTTGTTTTTTATAGATTTTTGAAGCCTTATATAGAATATGCATTTTTCATAAATCTAGTTAATAAATCCTCACATGCTATTAAAAATTTAGGGAAGCTTCTAATTCAATTTTTTTCTTATGGTGGAAATGTTACTCTACTTGTTAGAGAACCTAGTGAATGGCAAGATGGTTTGGAATAAGTATCAATGGCATGGAAAAAGGCAAGAGGATTTTTGAGAAGAGATATTGGTACTAGAAATCAAGGAAGTTGGGAGCTATAGAGAAAGTTATGCATGATCACAAAAATGGTGATTCCCCAATTGACCTTACTAATAAGCAAAAGAAGTTTTGGTCATGCTTAGATAAGTTGGTAGGCTTAGAGTCGTATGAGCTCCAATGATAATAAACATCAATTGTTTCAAGGTACAACAATGGAGTTCGAAGATGGCACTTATGGTGTGGCTTCGCACACCATTCGATATTAAGCATTGTCATTGATAAATCTCACAGTCTATAAGCCATAATCACTTCAATGGCTGATGGCATTCATCATGCCATATAGAAAATTGGTTGAAGATTAAAAGGAGGATAATAAAAAGACGAGAAACATAACTCAAAGTACTTCTAGTGGTATTGGTGCATTGATGAGTTATGTGTACATTTCATTAAAGGTTTCCTACACTCATTCAAACATTATCTTACAAATTTTTTGGGATTGGTAGAGCTAATACAATCTTGGTTCCCTCTAGACAATCTAAAAGACCCATGCAAAAGTGTCTTTAGCCTACACTAATTGGCATTCCTAAAAATTATATGGCCACATTTTTCAATGAAAATTACAGTTTGCTCAACTTTTAGATTAGTATGGATACTTTTGATATTTAATGTTTTGTTAGGAGATAAATAAAGATGAATGAAAACGCGAGCTTTCAGGCTCATAATGTGTGTAAAACCATTCAGCATAGAAAAATATCATACATTTGTTTATAAAATATAAGAAATATACCATATTGAACATTATTTACTTTATTATAAGAGAACCGTTTATGTATTGGTTAGTTGCCCGTAACATTCTGATGGATACCTAAACGTGATGGTTGTACCGTAAGACGTCATGGTTGTCAACCAGAGATTAATCCACCTATTTTTTTTTTTGTAGGATAGATAGGCTCTGCAGCTGGTTTGCACATTCACCGACCTTCAATTTCCAAAGTAATCTAACTATAATAATAATAGTAATAGTAATAATAATAATAATAATAATAATAATAATAACGTATCAATAGGTGAATCAGGAGGAAGAGAGAAACAATGCCCAAAACAATACTTACTGAGAATCAATTGAGATGTTACTCAAAACCAAACATAATAATGAACGAGATTAACTATATAGATAAAACAAACAAACATTGCTTTTTGTCTCAATCGATTGAAACAATATTCAAAACTATGCATAACAATGAGATAGTTTAATAATGATAAAACGAATTAACATTCTTCTATGTATTGGAGGGCCTTTTAATGAAATATTTTACAGAGTATACTTCAAAGAGTGAAACAGAGATGGGCCTTGTATAAGCCAATGTTTACGACTGGTCTTAACACACTCATATATATACACACACAACTCATTTGTAAACCATTCCTTTGATTTTACTTTATTTCCTCATCCTCACTTTTCCCCATTAACATTCACCTCACTTTAATTAACTTTTCTCACACAACCTCTCTTTTAATTACCCTCACACTCACCACTCTTTGTACACACCTTTTTTACATTTTAAATGCATATTTTTTTTCTACCACTCTTTTAACTTGCACTCACAACTACCACACTTTGAAACTATTCACTTTAACCACTTTAGTTACACACTTAACCCACACCACACTTTAAACAGCACTCACATACACCGCTCATTAATTATCCACTTCAATTATTATTTTTATTCTATTACCTTAATTTTCTTAATTAAATAAATCATTTAAATTAACCTTAGTTTAAGTTTTAATTAAATCAAACCTTAGGATTTAATTGCACATACATGATTAAATAATTAATTAAACCATATTTTAATTTTTATTATTGAACCAATGTTTAGATATAGATTAATTTCATTAAATATTAATTGTTTTAACCTTTAAAACATTCTGAAACCCTAGAAAACCATTCCTTTGATCAACACACTCATATATATACACACAACTCATTTGTAAACCATTCCTTTGATTTTACTTTATTTCGTCATCCTCACTTTTCCCCATTAACATTCACCTCACTTTAATTAACTTTTCTCACACAACCTCTCTTTTAATTACCCTCACACTCACCACTCTTTCTACACACCTTTTTTACACTTTAAATGCATATTTTTTTTCTACCACTCTTTTAACTTGCACTTGTTAAAAGTCAAGCTTCAAGCTAAAAATTCGTGGGGAATCTTTTATGGACATGTGGAGCAATCAAAGGAAGCCAAAAGCCACGAGATTCCATCAAGAAAAGTCACTCAACCACTCCCCAAGTCATCTCAACTAATTCCTCCAAGTTAGGAGGCTGATTTGGAAAGGTAGTTCCTAGATTTTAGGGGCACACCTCTCACTATAAAAGAAGCATGTATCCCGACTTCTTTTGGGTCATCTTCTTGGAGTTTTAGCTCATGTAAAGTGAGCACTAAGTGCTGGAGTTGTGATAAGCAAGCCCCTTGCTTACGCAACCCCCTTGCTTGCTTGTTTGTTTTCTTTTAGTAGGCATATCTATGTGTGTGCGCAGGCAGTGTTGCAACTCTCTACCCCTGAGTTGTTAGCATTGGTTCTCCCTCATATCGTATCCATTTGATGTAATTCTTGTCTCATTGGATAGCTATAAAAGTCTATTTTATGCGTACCAATTCTCTAGAGCATTCTCTAAGTAAGCTGGGAGCAACATTCATTTTAGTGAAGCTGTGTGATTGATATCTCTCTCTTTGTGTAGGCTCTGTTGGAAATATTTTGCTCTCTGTTGTAAGGGCTGGTTCTCCTTCTCTATGTATCCATTTGCTATGATTTTGGTGTCATTGGGTAGCTACTAGAGTGCTCTAAAGTTGACTCAAGTTTGAGATTCATTCTCTGTATAATCTCTGAGAAAAGTTTGCTGGAGTGAAGTGAGGTCTCTGCTTGACTAGCAGTTGTGAGCATTCAACTAGCTCATGTTGTAGACATTGTTTCTCTTTGTGTAAGCATCCATTTCAAGTGAAATTTGTTTTGTTGGAAAGCCCTTGGTGTCTACTACAGGTCTACAAAAGCGCACTTGATTTCTCTGCATAATCTCGGAGTAAGAGCATTTTTGGTGTGCAGAGGTCAATGAAGGATACCTGTGGAGGTCATTCGCGCTTCATCGTTGCTTAGGGGTTGAGATACTTCCCCCATCAGTGGTATCAGAGCATTTGGGCATCTTGGAGGTATCACATACAAGCAAGAAGACCTCTTGGAGTTGGTGGTTGAAGAGTTGCATCAACAAAAGCTTCTTGGAGGTAGCTCACATCAAGGGGGAGCTATTCTACTCAAATTTGCAAGAGCACAAGGTGTCCATCTAAGGAAAGCTTTGGATTGAGGTAACCTCAGAGCCTCATTTTCATTTTACACACATTGGAGCATTAGCCAAGGGCTAGGTCAAGTATCAAAGACTAGATATGGGAGACTTCAACACTCAAATTGAAAAGCTAGACAAAGGTAACTATCAACCATGGAGATTTAGGGTCTCCAACTATCTTATGGGCAAGGGCCTTTGGGGGTTGATTAGTGGAAGTGAACCAAGACCTAGGTTGGATGAGAATCCAACCAATGACCAGAGAAGGGCCTTTAGGGAATGGAATGAAAGAGACAAGAGGGTTATCTTTATTCTTTCCCAACACATTAGCAATAGCATGATCGGCCATATCCAAGACCTAGATTCAAGCATGAAGGTATGGGAGACACTTGAAAGGCTTTATTCAACAAGCACCAAAGCAAGGAAGATCCAACTCAAGAATGAGCTCAACAACCTTAGGAAGAGCTCAGGGAGTAGCATAAATGACTACATACTTAAGGTCAAGGAGTTATCAGATGCATTGGGATCCATTGGAAGCCACGTAGACGATGACGATCTTGTGGCTTATACTCTCAATGGTTTGAGAGATGATGAGAAGTGGAAACCCTTTACCACTTCAGTTTATGTAAGGGATAATCTTCTCGATTTTGAGCAATTGGTTGCTCTCATGGTCACCGAAGAAATGAACATAGGTGGAAGTTCAACTAAAAGCAAAGATGCACAAGTTTTCTATGCAGGTAATCAAAGGGGCAAAGGAAGACAACGACAAGGAAGGGGCAAAGGAAGGTTTGGAGGAAGGCAAGCCCACTCAAGAAATCAAGGACATGACCAAGGCACCTCATCACAAAGAGGGAGAGGAAGATCAAGAGGAAGAGGAGGACAACATCAACAAAACGGGAATCAAGATGGCGAAGGATGTTACATATGTGGCAAGTTTGGCTATGCTAGAGATTGCTACCAAGGAGGAAACCAAAGGAACTATAATCAAGGTTCTTCATACAAAGGCCAAGGTAATTATGCTTCTACAAGTTCAGAAAATGACAATCTCTTGATGATGCACATGAATGGGAATTCAAGCAAAGTAGATAACACTTGGTATATTGATAGTGGATGTAGCAACCATATGAGTTGCAATGCTTCTTGGTTTACTAATCTACATGTTCCCAAAGGTAAAGGACATGTAGAAACAGGTGATGATATAGCCCATGAGATCTCCCATGTTGGAGATGTAGCTTTGGATGACAAGGAGGAAGGAAGATGTCTCAAGGATGTCTTGCATGTACCTACCATCACAAAGAACTTGGTGTCCGTTGGGCAAATGGTTGAAAGAGGCTATCAAGTAAGGTTCAACAAAGGTGGATGCTTTGTGGAGAACCCTAAGCAAGGTTACAAGGTCATAGCAAGAGGAAAGAAGCAAGGGAGACTCGTCACTTTGGAGGTAAATTCTCATTCTACTCAACATGTCTACTTCACATATGGAAACAAGAGGATTTCGGAGTTGGACTTGTGGCACAAGAGGATAGGTCACATCAACATACAAAGAATGAAGGAAATGCAATTCAAGAGGCTGGTTGAAGGTCTTCCCAACTTCCAAGGACAAGGTATGAAGCATTTATGTGAATCTTGTCAACTAGGGAAGCAAGCGAGACTTCCATTCAAGAAGAGTGGCTACATAAGCCAACATCCATTGGAGTTGATACATACAGATGTGTGGGGGCCAACGAAAGAGCAATCCATTGGAGGTAACAAGTACTTTGTCACTTTTATAGATGATTGCACAAGGATGGTTTGAGTTTATTTCATCAAAAACAAATCAGATGTGTTTACATGTTTCAAAGCATTCAAGGCAATGGTAGAGAAGGAAACAGGTACATATATCAAGAAGCTAAGGTCCGATGGAGGGGGAGAATATTTCTCAAATGAGTTTTCTGATTTTTTAATGGATCAAGGCATCAAGAGGCAAGTAACATGGAGGTACACACCCCAACAAAATGGAGTAGCAGAGAGAAAGAATAGATACATTGCCGAGATCGCTAGAGCAATGCTTAATGAGATGAATGTACCTAACATATTTTGGAGTGATGCAGCAAATACCGCCGTGTATCTAATGAATAGGGCTCCTACCTCAGGGATCCATGGCTTAACACCATATCAAGCCTATTATGGTAAGAAACCTGATCTTTCCCACTTGAAGATATTTGGATGTACTTGTTATGTACATGTGCCAAGTGAATTGAGGCACAAGCTACAACCAAAGGCAGAAAAGTGTGTGTTTCTAGGATATTCAAATGATCATAAAGGTTACAGGTGCTTCAACCCAAACACAAAGGACTTGAGGATATCAAGGGATGTAGCATTTGATGAGCTACTCCCTTGGTATAAGAAGTATGATTGTATGCAGGACTATGAAGAAGAAAAGCATGGACATGATGAAGAACAAATCGACCTAGAGCTAAGCGGCCCAAGGTGTTCCATCAACGAAGACAGTTCAAGCATGAACTCACCATGGAGGGGGAGATCTTCATCAAGCTATGAAGCACAATCAATCAACAAAGGCAAAGCAACATTGGTGGAGTTGGATGAAGAAGGTAATGAAGTTGAAGATGATGAAGGACACATGATGGAGAAAGAAGCCACGTCAAAGAAAGAGATCAAGTTCCCAAGGCAAAGGAGGTTTATTCCTCCAAAAGGTGAAGAAAGGAAGTCTTCTAGAGTTAAGTATCCAACTCAAAGGTTTACTTATGATTCATACATGGCAACACATTATGCATATATGAACAAATTAGTAGAAGATCATGAGCCCGATTGCTATGAAGATGCAAGCAGGTACACCGAATGGAAAGAGGCAATGCAAGAAGAGATCGACGCACTTGAGGAAAATCAAACATGGACACTAGTGCCCAAGAAGGAGAACATGAAGGTAATAGGTAATAAGTGGGTGTATAAAGTAAAGAGGAATTCAGATGGATCTATTTCTAGGTTCAAAGCAAGATTGGTGGCCAAGGGTTTTGCACAAACCTATTGAGTGGACTTTGAAGAGACATTCAGCCCCGTGGCAAAGATGAGCACCATTAGGACACTCATTGCAATGGCTGCTAGCAAAGGATGGAAGCTCTTCCAATTGGATATCAAGAATGCCTTTCTCAATGGAGACTTGGAAGAAGAGGTATACATGGAGCAACCACTAGGTTTTGCTCATAAAGAGTTTCCACATCATGTTTGTAGGTTGAAGAAGGCACTTTATGGCCTAAAGCAAGCTCCAAGGGCTTGGAACCAAAGATTGGTGGACTATTTGATCAAATGTGGTTACAATCAATGCAAGGCGGATCCATCTCTCTTCATCAAACAAAGAGGAGAACTTGTGGTCTACATGTGTGTGTATGTAGATGATCTTATCATTACAGGTAATGATACAAAGGGCATTGAGGAGATCAAGGCAAAGCTTGGAAAGGAGTTTAGGATCTCTGATTTTGGAGATCTTAGGTATTTTCTTGGCATTGAAGTTGTATACAAAGAAGAAGGTATTATGCTCATACAAAGGAAGTATATTCTAGACCTACTTGAGAGGTTTGGGATGCTACATTGCAAGCCTATTTCAAATCCCATGGAAGTTAATGTAAAGCTAAGCTCCATTGATGGAGAGCCATTAGAGGATGTAACTTTGTATCGATCTATTGTAGGCTCTTTCAATTATGCCACAATAACCAGGCCCGACATAGCATATGGAGTTGGAGTGTTATCACAATTTATGCATAGTCCAAGGACTACACACTTGCAAGCTGCAAGAAGAATGTTGCGATATCTCAAAGCCACTATAAATGAAGGATTGTTCTACTCATTTGATGATGATATGCAGGTCAAAGCTTATTCCGATGCCGATTGGGCCGGTTCAAAGGAAGATAGAAGCTTATTTGAAGAATCTTTTAGCATCCTGAGGTCTTCTTCGACAAAGTTTTTGCAAGGTCTCCTATGAAAATTAAGGAGGATCATAGGGAATCCCACAGTTGGTATCAGAGGAAGACTCACAAACGGCAAACATAATAGCGATCATGGTGAGAAGATCACCCAAGAATGGAGGAGAGCCACACATAGCCGATGACCCACGGAAGGAGCATAGCTCCTCTTCCTTCGCCTCCTCTTGGATGAAGCATATGAGGATGCCCCTCTTTATCTATAGTCCTAAGTAATTACTGAGCACTCTCATGGGGGATTAGTGCATGCCATGCGAGTTGCTGTGGAGAAAGAATAAGTTGAGTGACACTCAATTAGGAAGAGGTAAACAAATTAGTCAAATTTGAGTTTTTTTTTGAACTTGGGGGAGAAGAACCATGAATATTGAGCATGATTAAGGAAAACAAATGTATATACATGTATTAAGGGTTGTGGATATGGGATGAGGGTCATTGGAGCATGTGAAATATCTATAAAGAACCCATTTTCAAGCTATCAAAGTACCCTTCTCATGAAGAAATTGATTTTCGTCTTCATACCTTGACATATCCATCTTCTCCTTCCCATAGCTTGATGCTTTAGCCTCCGATTGAAGGGATTATTTTCATACTAAGAAGCTATACTAAAATCTTCATTAAACATCAAAAAATACTTTATTTGAAGAAGTTTTGATGGACTGAAATCCCTTTAGAGCGCTTGAGCAGATACTAGCTTTTGATCATTTGGCTTTGGAATTGACTTCTGTCACTTGGTGTGGCATCGTAGCTTTCATTCGGAAGTGTTGGACTACTTTTGACTAACGAAGATTGGCAAGGAGCAAAGTGCATCAATTTTTCTCAATTATAATGTTTTCAGCTATTGTCACACACTTTTGGCATGATTTTTGTTGGTTTTTGGTGTTTATACCCCTCTTGAACCAATCAGAGATTTGAAAAGTTTTGTTTAGGCTCGACAAGGATTGCAAATCAGAGACTTGGCGCTTCTAAGACTGCTTCAATTTTGCATTGAAAGGCTTCATTTGTATCAGGAAAATGCTCTAGAGTTATTTTTTCTCTCTTTCTTGTTATCATTAGTGTCCATATGAAAGGCGAAATGGCTACCGAACACTTTTGTATATGTTCTTTAATAAAACATATAGTGGCCTAATTAGACAGAAATTGTAAGTTCAATCGCATTTGTAACATTTGAGAAGTCTCTGTTCGTGCTCCCTGTGTATTGTGTTTTTTTGCGTATTCTATAGCCTTTGTGCAGAGTACCGTGTGTGGGGCATGGAGATCGCTTTTGTACCCTAAGGATATCATCTTGGAGCTCTCAAGAAGGAGAGCACACTGTGGTGCATCACCATCAAAATACTTCACTGGTATCAGAGCATTTCGATGCAAAATCTTTGCTCCTTTTGTGTGGGTGAAGCAAGCACCCACCCACCCACCCAAGTGTTTGTCCAAGACTTACGACTAAGGCCACAACCAAGGCATAGACCTTGGCATACCTTTTCATCCTAGTCACGGAATTCACCATTGGTGTTATTGGCTACATGTGCAAGAGGACCTCAATGATCAAGAAAGGTAGAGGTTCTCGATACTTCTCGAGAGGTCATCCATCCCAGTATTGTTCCTCCCCAAAGCTCACTTAACCATGGCAATCTCTTGCCAATAAGCTACACTTTTGTGGTGTCTGAAGAAGGGGAAAAACTAAGGTTAATATTACCTTGACCGTGTTTTGGTCCCTCAAAGCTTCATTCTTTACTTTCCAAGCCTAATTTTGAAGCAATTTTGGGGTGTTTTTTGAAGCTATTTTGGATTACTTTCGTGCATACTTCCCTTCACATAGGTCCAAGAACAACAAGAAGAGTGTTTTTGTACTTCTCCAACAATAAATACTCACGTTTTGGGGCTGTGGTTTAATCCACATGATAGGTTTCTCAAAAGGTTTTCAATTGTGGTGGGAGCAGCCACTACAAATTTATGCAAGTTTTAGAGCTTAAACAATAGAGTTGACATACATTATTTGGGTTGTGCATTCAGCCTTTCAGTGTCATTTTACTGCATATATTGAGCACATACACATTATGTATGCTTCTTTGGATACCAGTTATGTACATCCATGTGCTCATTGATATAGTGGTTACGTTGTTTTTTTCATAAAGCCTTTTGCATTTGATAAAGCGAGTCTCTTCGGTGGTGCAAGTGGAAGACTTATCCGCTCTCACCATCGGAGATGTATGATAATTGTTCATAGGTGATCTAAAAGCCTAGTTGGCTCTTATGGGTAATTGATTATATGTAGTGGAGTAAATGATTCACTATGCAGGTAAACATGTCACTACTTGCAGTTTTATGATATTTTCACACTTGTTATATGATGATTTTGCAGAGGATACTCTAGCAAAATGTATCCATATTTTTTGTTTTTTCAACTATACAGTTGTCGTTTTAATCGTTGATATAGTTATTGGTGTGAGCACGTTTATTCTCACCTACTCCTTTTGGTTGGTCATTATAGTTCATTAATTCAATTTTTTGGGCAGATTGGTGAATTCTCTCCCAAAATCTGACACTTAGTCATCCTTCTTTGAGCCTTAGTGGGATTTGGACTCTTCTAGCTCCATTATCATTCAATTGAGTTCTCTATCATCATGGCATCAAAGGTCTCATGCACATATAGTGGATCAAGGTCTAGTGCTAGTGTTCCTAGGAGGGGCTATAACTTGCAGGGCAAAGAACATTTCGAGATCTGAAAATTTGATGGCACAAACTTTGCTCTATTGAAGAATTAGATTGAAGATGTGCTAATTTAGAGGAGGCAATGGAAGCCAATAAATGGAGTCTCAAGGAAGCCTACTAACATGGATGAAGATGATTGGGATGATTTAGATGAAATGGCCAGGTCTACCATTGGATTGCACTTGGAGGATAATGTTTACTTTACAATATTAGACTATGAAAGTGTAGAGGAGCTTTGGAAGAAGTTATGCAATACATATGAAAAAGAGAGGACATCAAATAAAGTGTATCTAATGAGAAAATTATATGACCTTCGCATGGACACAGATAGTGTTGCTGCTCATCTAAATGATTTTGATGCTATATTCTACCAAATACAGGCTCACAAATTGGATATGGATAATGAAATGAAAGCAATCTTATTATTATGCACCTTGCTATCATCATGGGATAGGTTTTGCACTACTATTAGCAATAGTGCACCTAGTAGTAAACTTGTCTATGATGACATATGTGGAGCGCTCTTGAGTGAGGAAATTTGTAGAAAATCTATGGTTGGCACTCAGAGTGGAGATTCATATAATGTTCATGATTCCTACCAAGGAAAGAATCAACAACGTGGCGGGAGCAAGAAGAAGGAAAAAAATGGTCAATGGAATAAGAGTAGAAGTAAATCAAGGAAGAGGGATATCAAATGACATTATTTTCATAAGCAAGGACACATGAAGAAAGACTATTATGCATTAAAGAATGCTAAAGGTAAAGGACAAAATGTTGATGGGTATGTTAAATAGCTACCTACACCATCTACCTTGACTGTGAAGATTGAAGAAATTCATGCTATTTGTGATGATGGTGATGTGTTCACACTTGATAGCACTATGCAAAATGAGGTTCTTATGGATTATTCTCTTTCCCACACATGGCTACTAGATTTTGGTGCTTCTTTCCACATGACACCACACAGAGAATGATTTTCTAATTATGCAGCAAAGTCTCTTGGTACTATGAGACTTGGTGACTCTTACCAGTATGACATTGTCAGGCTCGAAGATGTGATTGAACAATTCATTGATGGTTCAAATTTTACTATGCATAATGTACGCCATGTACCTCAGTTATCATGCACTTTGATGTCATTCGTTCAACTTGGTGACCTTGGCTACAAGGTAGTCTTCTATGCTCAGTTTGCATATTCAAGGGCAATATGGTTATTGCAAAAGGAAGCAAAGTTGGCTCACTTTATCCTTCATTTGTATCAGAGAAAAAAGGCTTGTTAGTTGTTATTGAACAACCTATGGCTTGTATTTGGTGTGGCTGTTTGGGCCATATATCATGTAGCGGAATGGAAAATCTTTCTCTTTTTGGCTAATTACCTGTGTTACCTTTCTCTGATTTTTCATTTTGTGACATTGTCAACATGAAAGCAAAGTAGAAATGTACACAAGATGCACATTGACTCTTCAATTCAGCCTTTAGAACTCATTCATACAAATGTGTGTGGTCCTATGCCCACAAGTTCATTAGGTGATTCTCTTCTCCAATTTCATAGATGATGCTACTAGAAAAGTCTGTGTATAACCTATCAAAGCAAAGGATGAGGTATTCTCTACTTTCAGAAAATGGCTTGCTTTAGTTGAGACTCAAAAAGGAACTAAGCTTAAGGCTTCACATTCAGATAATGGGTGTGAGTATACCTCACATGAATTCAGCCTTTTCTATTAGTCTAGAGGAATTTGTAGACAGTTTACAGCACCTTATACCCTAGTACAGAATGATGTTGTTGTGCTATTTGATGCGAGGCATCAAATCATAGGAACAGACATGTTATAATTTGATGCATAGCATTGAATGTGGGACAATTGTTATGTGCAAAAACCATAGTTAGTGGAAATTCGATGCCAGGCATCGAATTTCACTAGGATTCCAATGCGAGGTGACTCTACGTATAGGTTTCCACAACTAGTCGATGCCAAGCATTGAGTTGAAGCAAGATATGTGGCAGTTGGCCTCTAAGTATTTATTCATTTAAGTCTCCTAAAAAAGATTTTATCCATTTATTCAATGCTAAGCAATAGCACCATTGATATATGTTACATTTTGTAAACAATCTTTGAGTTGACACTCATCCTTTGTTTGCAAAAACCTCGAAAGAAGAGTGGTGAGCCTAATGAAGATTGTCACTTTGCCTAGCTTGCTCATATCCAAAGGGCAAGGCATGAGAAGTCTAGAATAAAGACAAAGGAGATGGAGATCGAGGATGAGTCCTCTGGACTAAAGTTTTTTTTCAAACCCCATGGAACCCCTAAGGCCATTGTAATACAATATATATTGTGATGATGTATTTACAATAGTACCTAGGAACCAATATTCCCTTTTCGAGTAGACATCCCATACGCCTTTAGAAGAGTGGTTCTATTAATGATGGTGGGTCATTCAAGCACCCACAGATACAAAAGATGGGGATAGCTTTTGCTAAATTGGCCATGTCGCCTCTGGCCTCAAAATATTCAGGCAGTAGATTGTTGAAGAGAAGGATGAAGCCCAAGTCAGCTTCATTAGGATGCGAACAAATGGCTTGAATCAATGCCCAAATGAGGATCAGGAGGTTGGGAAGAAACATATGGCTTAGTTAGAGAGATTTTGGCCTGCATCAAGGGAGCTTGTGTCTTTATTGGCAAATGAGCCAAGAGACATGGATGACCTTGAGGAGCCAAACCTAGAGCAAGAAAAGCCCTCAAAACCTTCTCAAGTCCCTGAAGATGTTGCTATGCAACAGGCCAAGCATTTATATGATCAAGTTCTATTCTAAAAGGTTTGTTGAACTTTGAAAACATATAATTTTGTAATTATTTTATTATTGGAATATAAGGATCACTGTTTTTATTATTTGTGCTTGCCCCATTCCCCATTCTGTGCATTTGTGTTGGATTGGTATGTGGTTTTCTTAATGAGGTAAATAGAAGCATGCAGAAAAGCTCCTCCAATGTTTATGTTAGTGTTAAATGATCTGATGCTATATATATTGACCCTTGAAAAGTGTATTTTATTTCTCCACATAGATTAACTCAAATTCTTAATAAGAATGAGAACATAAATCTCTCATCAAGAGTGCGAAGCGCCATATCAAGAGACCAAGTTTCTTTGTTTTTGGCATTATTTCCACTACTTTCAGAAATTAGAAACTGTGACACAAGGTGCTAGATCATTTGATGACCTTTTTTTTAGAATTGAAAATAATTTAGTTAGCATCTTCATGAATCTCGTGCTTCAATGGTGGTTTTTCATGGTACCAATTGAAAATGAAATAATGTTTTCCACTATGGAATAGGGAAATGAGCCATTTTTTCAACATTTTATGCAATTCTTCTCAAATAAAAAAAGAGAACATTTCTTTGTTCTCCTTTTCTATGAGTCCATGTTATAGACAATATTATTCCAAAGAAAAATAATGTTATCAAGATATCTTCCTTTATGTTCCGATCATATAGTATATGTACAATTCAAAAGATGGAGAAACCACAAAATGGAACCATAGGGTTTTTAAAAACACATGAAAAGAATAAGATGGGGCACCATGTGGAGGAAGAGTCTCCAAAATCCCATCTAAGTCAAGGAACTACCAATGAGCTGCACAAAAGTGTTTATAAACACTTCAATGGTAGAGATTTTCCATCAACTCCATGAAAAGGTGGGAGGGATGCTAGAAAAACAGAGATAGAAAGAAGTGAAGGATAGGGAAAAAATGGATAAAAAGCACTCATGAGTGCTCATTAGTACCAAAATGGTGGCCAAAAGCTCCACCTTACTGATGAAGAATCACCATGATGGAGGAAATGCTGCAAAGACCTCCACCACTTTCTCGAAAAGCACCATAGATACCTTCGCAAAGAACACTAAGACATCCACGTAGTGCCTCGATACCATGTAGATAGTACATGCATGAAAGGAAAATGAAAAGAAGAGTCTAGTCACAAAATGAAATTGTGTGAGAGACTCAAAGTGAGTAGACCAAGAAATGAGTAAACTCACATGCATTAGAAATGAGATTGCCAAGAGTATGGAGTAGCCTCTACAAACTTATAACTAAGTACAAAGTGGGGGAGATGCCCTGCGTATATAAAGTCAGCGGAGGCTCTCCAAACTACATCATATGTGGGATAATTCCCCTTGAAGAATACACTGGTAGAAGCAAATGGCAAGGTACCCAAATACAATGAGATACAATTTAAAATATGAAATGGAGTGTCTCTTGGATACAAAATGGACATGCACTCATGTGGATACCTTAAGAAATGAGGTAGAAGAAATTATATTTTCAACAATTTTGAGATGATGGTCACATGCTCACTCCTGTACAAGGTCTAGGCATAAGGGTTTCGAGGAGATTGGATCTACTTTATTCCATAATATTTAATATTCTAGATACCCAACGCATGCTCTCATATGCCTTGGAATCATATGTTTTGAGCCAAATTCTAAATCAATTATGGATCCTATTGATGGTGAGATGAATAAAGGAACCATGTAGAGTATTCTAGATGATTATAAGGCAAGGATTATAGAATTGGTTGATAGGTGACTCGCAAGCACATCATCCCATTCTCTCACAATATATATCACTCACATCCCGTAACATTGTAATGTATACATAAACGTGATGGTTTTACTGTAAGGCGTCATGGTTGTCAAACCAAAGATTAATCCTCCTATTTCTTTTGTAGTTTGCACATTCACCAACCTTCAATTTCCAAAGTAATATAACTATAAATAATAATAATGCTAATACTACTAATAATAACAATAATAATAATAATAATAATAATAATAACGTATCAATAGGTGAATCAGGAGGGAGAAAGAAACAATGCCCAAAACAATCCTTATTGGCAATCAATTGAGACATTACTCAAAACTATACATAATAATGAACGAGATTAATCATAAAAATAAAACAAACATCCATTGCTTTTTGTCTCAATCGATTAAAAAAATACTCAAAGCTATGCATAACAATGAGAGAGTTTAATAGTGATAAAATGAATAAAAATTCTTCTCTGTATTGGCAGGCATTCACTTTCAATGAAATATTTTAGGGAGAATAATTGAAAGAAGACTGAAACAGAGATGGCCCTCGTATAAGCCGATCTTTAAGGTTGGTCTTCATGCACATATAGGCTTGCGAAATTACAAACAATCCCGCCCAAACTATAGATATGCGAGAAACACTACAACATATCAGGGGCATACCGACGTTGCCCATACCGACAGTCACGCCCCGGTGTCGGTATGACCGTTGAAAATGCTTGAAAAACCACGGATGCAATACCGACGGGTATTTAATCATCGGTATACAGGCGCCGGTATGAGCGCCGATATAGGCGTCGGTATTTACTGTAAATTACCGACGCTTATACCGACGCTTATACCGACACGTATACCGACACTTATACCGACGCTTATACCGAGGCAACATTTTAACCGGGCCCAAGAGCAAAAATTCGACATTTTCTTGCATTTTGAAACAAACTTTGCTACTGTTGTGTGTGAACTACATTTTGCACCTATTGTGTACACAGGTCTCTCTCTTTCTCACTCTTTCTCTCTCTCTCTCTCTCTCTCTCTCTCTCTCTCTCTCTCTCTCTCTCTCTTTCTCTACATCTCTGTTTCTCTAGATCTGAAATTTTTGTAAGAGTTGCACATACTGTAGCACCATTTCTCTTTCTTTGTGTTTTCCCTTTTCTAATTTCTCTTCTCTTTTGTTTTGCAAGAGCTTTTTGGAATCAAATCTTTGGAATTCGATGAAGGGCATCATTAAGTGGACCTTGAGGACAATGCTCCAAACAATTACATCGATGTAAGTGATTGTTTTGTTTTCGATTGATATAGAGTGAGATAGAGAGAGAGAGATGAAAGAAAGAGAGAGATCTAGAGAAACATAAAGAGAGAGGGAGAAAGAGAGAGAGAGAGAGAGAGAGAGAGAGAGAGAGACATGCATATTACATACACACTCACATACATATTACATACACACATCCATATACATACACATACATATTACATACTCACATGCATACATACATATACATACATATACATACATACATGCATATTACATACAAACATGCATATTACATACACACATGCATATTAGATACACACATGCATATACATACACACACATATTCATTCTCATACTCATATACATACATACATGTATACACACATATACATACACACATGTACACACACACATGTATACATACACACATGCATATGCATACATACATACACACATATTTGCATGTACACACACACATACATACATAAACACATGCATATTACATACACACTCACATATGTATACACACACATATGTGCATACACACATGCATATGCATACATACATACACACACATATGCATGTACACACACACATACATACATACACACATGCATAATACATACACACACACATATATATATACACACTCACATATGTATACACACACATGCATACATGCACATACACATACACACACATCACATATACATACACACATACACACATATACATGTTTTAGGGTTAGGGTTTTAGGATTAGGGTTTATGAATTTCCCTTTTCTTTTGTTTTGCAGGAGATTTTTGGCATCAGTTCTTTGGAATTCGACGAAGGAAAACATTAAGTGGACTTTGACGACAACGCTCCAAACAATTACATTGATGTAAGTGATTGTTTTTTTTTTCAATTGATATAGAGTGAGATAGAGAGAGAGAGAGATGTAAGAAAGAGAGAGATACATACGCACATATTTGATTGTACACACATATACATACATACACACATGCATATTACATACACACACACATATAAATACACACTCACATATGTATACATGCACATATGTGCATACACACATGCATATGCATACATACATACACACACATATGCATGTACACACACACATATGCATGTACACACACACACATACATACACACATACACACATAAACACATATACATGTTTTAGGGTTAGGGTTCTAGGATTATGGTTTTTGACTTTTTCACATATACACACATCATACATACACACATGCATGCATATAAACATGCATACACACATCTCTTTGTCTCTCTATCCCCCTACACACACATCTCTTTCTCTCTCTCTCTCTCTCTCTCTCTCTCTCTCCCTACACACACAAGAGCTTTTTGGCTTTTACATATATCTTTTTTAATTTCTCTTTTCTCTTGTTTTCCAAGAGCTTTTGGCATGGATTCATTGGAATTTGAAAGAGACGACGTTGATTGGGCTTTGAAGAGAGCGATAAAAAGAATTACATCGATGTAAGTGACTATTTTGTTCTTTTTTATAAACAGAAAGAGAGAGAGAAAGAGAGAGAGAGAGAGAGAGAGAGAGAGAGAGAGAGAGAGATGAAAGAGAGAGAGAATAAGAGAGAGAGAGAGGGAGAGAGAGAGAGAGAGAGAGAGAGAGAGAGAGAGAGAGAGAGATAAAGAGAGAGAGAGAGAGAGAGAGAGAGAGAGAGAGAGAGACATGAAAGAGAGAGAGAATGAGAGAGAGAGAGATGAAAGAGAGAGAGAGAGAGAGATGAAAGAGAAAGAGAATAAGAGAGAGAGAGACGAAAGAGAGAGATAATAAGAGAGAGAGAGAGAGAGAGATGAAAGAGGGAGAGAGAGATGAAAGAGAGAGAGAGAGAGAGAGAGAGAGAGAGAGATAAAGAGAGAGATATAGATAGAAAGAGAGAGACATAGAGATACATACACACACATGCATACATATTTCATACACATATGCATATGCATACATACACACACACACACATATACATGTTTTAGGGTTAGGGTTTTTGATGTTTACACATATACACACATAACACATACACACATGCACACATATACGCATGCATACATACATACACATACAAACACATCATATATACATACACACATATGCATGTTTTAGGGTTAGGGTTTTAGGATTAGGATTTTGTGCTTTTACATATATACACACATGCATACACACATATACACATGTAAACACATAATACATATACACATACACACACACATACACATACACACACACACACACAAAGACACACACACATACATACATACATACATACACACACACATAGATATATACACACATGCATACATACATACACACATGAGACATATACATACACACATATGCATGTTTTAGGGTTAGGGTTTTAAGATTAGGGTTTTTGTCTTGTACTTATATACACACATGCAAACACATATACATGTTTTAGGTCTAGGTCTTCAGGATTAGGGTTTTAGGGTTTTTACATAGATACATATATGCATACACACACATACACATATATATATATATATATATATTTATTTATATTCACATACACATATATATACACAAAAATACACACATACACATGTTTTAGGTCTAGGTCATTAGGATTAGGGCTCTAGGGTTTTTTAAAATTCATACAAATATTTACACATATACAAATATAGACACATAATACATATACACATACACATGTATATACATAGGCATACACACATATACATGTGTTTTGGTTGTTGTTAATAAATATCATGTCAATCTGTCTCATTTCTTTGTACATGGTTCATGATTGATTTCTCCCATGTCTTTTGTATTTGACAGTATGTTTTGCTTTATCAAATCATGTTTCTGTTGCCTGTCATACATGTCACATGTAATCGGGCTTTTCTTGGGCAGAGTGTATTGTCTTTTGCTACACAGCAGCATGGGAATGTTGCTGTAGCAAGAGACAACATACTCTGCCAAAAACATTTTTGCAGATATGGTCGTCGGTATAAGCAACGGTATAAGCGTCGGTATCCCCAGGCAGATATCGATGCTTATACCGACTATTTTGCCCAGGGGAATACTGCCCCTTATACCATCGCTTATACCGTCGCTTATACCGTCGCGTATACCGACACTTATACCGACGCTTATACCGACGCTTATACCGACGTTTATACCGACGGTTTGGTTCCGATGCCTACACCGACCCTTACATCGACGTCGGGGCAAAATTGCACCCGTTCATTTTCCTCGGTAGAAGCCTCGGTCTACCCCCGATATGTTGTAGTGAAAGCAACTATGCACAAAACATTACAGGTATGGTCCTGTTGGTGATCAAGATTCAGCCTTCCATCGCTTGACACATTGAAGGAAACTGATTCCATCCAGATCCGGCTCCGACCACTAGACTCCATGAATGAAGTAGGCAAGAATTGCTCTCTTCTCAAGTTGTAATGGAGGAATGATGTAGTCCTCATCTCAAGTTGTAATGGAGGAATGATGTAGTCCTCATCTCGCCAAATTGGAAGAGCCGTACATCTTCAAAACATCCATCTGTAACTTGTAGCTCGCCCTGGATCGAGTATGTGCTCCCCTTTGGGAATTGCCCACAAGACCGTGATTAGTGACTCTCGTCTGGTTGTGTGACCTTCCCAGAGGATACTCTCGTCATGTAGGAGAGACTTCTCCATGGAGAAATGTACATTTTATTGTTTTTCAGTGATAGCTTTGCTTCTTCAGTAAGGATTCTTAAAACTTGAGAGAGCTTCTCGGTGGAGCCCATGAATATCATAGCTAAACATGCTGTTAAATCGATATAAGATTTTGTTGGTCGAGCTATTTCGAAATTGGCTATCATGTTTTGTCGGTCGAGCTATTTTGGTGGTCGAGCTATTCCGAAAATCATGTATACTATAAGCCTATCAGCATGGCTCGTTCCTCTTTCACAAATGACGTCGATGTATTCATATTCTCCTGCAACCGTTTTGTGGTTAGGGTAGGGTAGCCTCACACGCTTGGACTACAAGCGCAACAATGTTGTCCTCCTTACATTTAACTTTAAAGTTTGAAGTAGATATTTACATTAGTTTTTTATCCAAACTTTATTTTTTATGACCATAAGACTACTTACTTTGCATCTTTGCAGAATGTATCAACTTTTGAGCAAACTTATTTAGAGAGAACATAATTGAAGCTTTTGTATAGCTCACATGCAAGGGATCATATAATATATTAGTAATTGTTTTCATGCACTAGGATGATATGCATTATCTTGCACGCTTTTTATGTGTATGAAAGAGGTGCGTATCATCACTTGGATATCCTCTATAGATGCAATGGTATCTATGAACCCTCTAGGATAACACCAAGTTCTCACAATAGTACTACACATCAAGCGGTATTTGTCTAATCCATGGAAATTTTGTAAAGGTATTTAACTTTCACCTTGGGATATCTCCTTTGGAATTCATTGATCATCATTATTGACAATCAAGGCATTAATTTGTAGATTTCCCAAGCGTATCTTGAAACTCAGTTTTCAACACTTTGGGAGTAAGCACCCCACTTAACTTCTAACTCCAAAGAATATAAAAGAGTCCATTTTATGTGTGCTTTAGGAGGCTATCCTTAGCCCCCAAGAATGTTTCTAAGTCCATTTTGGGTTATTTTAATCCCCTAATGTGTCAACGTATCCAAAAAGGATACCCTAAGCCCGCCCTTCAAATTCCATCCCAAACTTTGGTGGACACTCAATTTTGTAAGTGTGATGATTCAATTTTAAAGTTCAATTCGCTTTAGTGGTGACCACATCTACAATTTCAAACCAAAAGTCTTCAGATTAGTTGTACTTGCCATCATTTACCTCTAAGTTCATGCTTAAAGATGAGAGGTTAAATGGCACAAACTACAATTTCTGGAAGAACACGATTAGGGCTTACTTAATACACAAACTTATTATTTTATGTAGCAAGCTCTATGGAACCGAATATTAACTAAGCCACATGGAATGTTTTCGATGTAAAATATAAGTGAATCGAATGACAAGTATTGGTAGCCTATGATGCATTAACTAATGGACATATTACTTCTTGCAAGACTTACCATGAGGCTTGGAAAATACTTTATGATCTATAAAAGAATAATAATCCCTATGGAATATGGCTTAGAAGCATAGTTCCATAACATGTCCATTAGGACCTAGCATCCCATCACCAAGGTCATCACCACTTTTGAACATTACCAACACAAACATTGTGTGGCAAACAAGTATCAATCAAAGATATGGTTTTTCAGGCTTCTAAATAAGCTTCCTACATCATACAAGAGTTTGGTAACAAAACGTTAGAATCGACACCAAGTTTTAAATTAGGAGGAAGTGCGAAGACTCTTGCTCCTCCATGGGTTGCAAGCAAAGTCATCAACATCATAAGAAGAAGCAATGAAAGCTAAAGGTCCTTTCAAAAAGGCTCGGAACTTTGGTAATCACTCAACAAATGATCCTAAACAAGGCTTCAACAAGTCATCCAAGAAACTCACATGCAACTATTATGGAAAATCTAGGCATATTGATAAGTTTTGCCATAAAAAGAAGGAAAATTCTAAAGCCTCTACTTCCAAGAATCAAGGTAGCTTCCCTAAAAACCAAATTTAGATTTTTTGAGATGCTCTCTATGTTATGTCAGTGCTTCTTTAGATTATGTATTATTTTATGAAGATGGTGCAGAATTGCATGTTCATGGATATATCACTCTAAATTGGGTTCGTGGCATTCTAGATATAAGATCTACTAGTGTCTTTCTATTCTCACTTTGGAGTGCAACTATTACATTAAGCAGTAAGAAGAAACCCATTCTTGTTTTCTTGAGTAACGACGTGTTGCAATGGCATCATGTGAATCATGATGGCTAGAGATGCTACTTGTAGATCTAGGTGTGGAAATACAAAAACATATCATCATCTATAGTGATAATCTAAGTAGCAAAGAGTTAGCACAAAACCCTATTTTTAATAGTAGAACAAAGCATATTGAGGTACATTATCATTTTATTAGAAAAATCTATTCAGAGGTGATATTGCCCTTGTTTACATGAGGATATATGAGTAGGTTGTTTATATTTTCACTAAAGCACTTGGAGATGAGAAGTTGAAGAAGTTTCAAAATATGCTTGGATTACACGACATGACATTGAGCTTGAGGGGAAATGTTGAGATATGAAGCCCAAGGTGTGATGATCCAGGATGACATGTACCACTATTTCATTTCTCTAACATCTATAATGGTCATGCTAGTATATGTTAGGGATGCTTATTTGAGATTTATCTATCGAGAGCGTTGGCACAATTTTTTCTTACGAGATCACTCATTTGTGGACATTAGGTTTTTCCTTGTGTGTTGTCTTCATATATTGCACTATTTGTATTGTTGCATTATTTCATTGATGTATATTGCTTTTATGTAATAGAAGAAGAAAAACAAGACTATCTTCCTTGGCTCAATGTGTCTGTGCTCCTTTTTGAGTGTGAGAGTGTGTGAATGAGTTCTCTTCCTTATCTCCTTTCTCGTGACACCCACAACTAGAAGTGTGGTGTTTATATACACGTCTTGATTTTTTATGGTGGTTAGATCTTCTATCTTAAAGGTATTCCCAATATCTAGGAACAATTTGAATTTGAGTAAAAAAAAAAATCCATGGCTTTTGGATCCCTTCAATCATGAGATTCTCTCCATATCTTACTTTTAGCATTATCTAAGATAAACTCAAAGCTTTAACCTTTAAATTCTTCAAACCATATGTATATGTTTTAACCTTTGAACAGGCCCTTTAGCTTGCTCCTTGCACTGAAAAAACCATGTGTGACATCTTTAGCCTATCTATTACTATGGACTAGAAACATTTGGCATGTTTCTTTCTCAATTCTACTCTTTGAACATCAAGCGAGCACCCATGTTGTGAACTCAAATTCTGAATAAGACAAGTCAAGGGCATCTGATTATTAAGTTCCAAAATGATAAGTTTCTTAGGTCTCGTACATTGGTATAAGTTCATCACCAACTGATAGTGTATGTACCTCCACAACACATGAAGATGCTTGAAGGTTTATAAAAAATGCTAGGCCAAATGGAGCAAGATAGATAGAAGGAAAGATATTCAACTAAGACGACCCACCACCCAACATCAGATTAAATTCAATAGTCCAGATAATACGAACGACTAGAAGCTCTTATAGAATGATTTGGGAACATTACAATACTTGGACAACTATAAAGGGTATTGTCGAGTATTAAAATATCTAGGAGGGGGAAGTTCCAATTTTAATGGTAGTGAGATATACCATTTCGGTAATTTATAGCTTTGAAAAGTTGTATTCTAACGTATACTCTCTGTAGATATAGCAAGAGATTTTCTGAGCGAGTTGGCAATAAAGAGCTAAATGAAAGCATCATTTGATAATTTTGTTCATTTTTTAGTCTTATATAAAGTCATACATGAGGGGGCCACTATGAAAAGTTCAAGCCTCTCACTGCCAGATATCTTTTGCTAGTGTAAGTAAGAGATCTTTTCTTCTTTCAACATTCATGCACAAACTTTCTAGCTTTTTGCTAGTGTGATTTTTGCACTTTTCATGGCTTATGATGTTTCATTCTTGCTTTCATAAATTTTCATGGAATTTTCTTCACTTTGAGCTCTATTTTGTGTGAGAATCTTCTCCTTACACCATATGGATTTTTCTTTCCAAAGTACTATATCATATGGTGGATTTTTCTTTTGGGTTTTCCAAAGTAATATATGATATGGTTTCTGGAATTTTACATATGTAGAGTTTTTGTTTTCATTTTTTAAAACTTTATTTTAAACCACGAGACATGTAATTTGCTGAAGAAATGAGGGACAAAGGATCATTTCAATGATCGACTATTTTGATCGGATTGTCTAAGTGAGCATGCCTTTTCTCTTGGAGAAGGGGATCATTGATCATAGCTTAATGATCATGTCATCATTCATAACTCATAATTGATTAAAGATTTTGATTCATGTTGTCACTCATTATTCATGGTAATAGTGATGATTAATCATTGATCATGATAATGATTGATTGTTGATGATGATAGTGGTGATTGATCATTGATTATGCAATCTATTGATTGATCATGTGGATTGGTGAAAAAACTCTTGAGAGCTAAACAAGATTCCATCTGTTACATTGGGCTTATCTTTATGTATTGAAGGAGTATAGGTGTACAACCATGCCCTCATATTGGACGTCAACAAAGTCCAGTATGCTTAGAATATGAGAGAGCCCAAGATGCAAACGATTTCTTGGAAGAGAAGAGTGATATTCTTAGAGTTACAGAGAACTTAATTAGAAGATCTCGTGATAAAGCTAGATACTATGATAACCAATCAAAGGAAAGAAATTAAGTTTGATAGGAGAGCAAGTCTATCTTAAAGATCCATCTAGGTATGAGAACATGAGGATGAAACCATGTCGAAATTTTTTTCCTAGGTGTTGTGGTCCATTCACAATACTTAATAGAATGGAAAAGATGGTTTATCATCACGACTCTGAGAAGATAGTCACATTCATTGAATATCTCATGTGAGCCAATCAAAGAAAAAGTTGGGTGAATTTGACTAGCTCATTGTAATTAACGAGGTCGTAGAGTTATTCCAATAAATTCTCACATAGCACCTAGATTTTCCTAGGAGAGTTTGTTATTCCAATAGATTCTCACATAGCATGTAGATTTTGACTCTTGAAATCTCTACTCTATCTTTTTTTCATCTTGTGTCTCGTCAAAGGAGGATAACATAGAGTTCTCAACCCCAATAAAGATGCTCTTCACATTTTTTTCTTTTAAGTGCTATAATTCTTCTTAACAGAAAAGTAATGATGTGAAATCATTTAAAAAATTTTGATTTTTATACTTTAACTAGAAAATAGAAAATATAAAGGTGGGTTCAGATAGGATGACACAAGTTTGCTAAGTCACACCATGTGTCATCGGGTTAAGTTCACACATAGCAACAGTAGGCTCTAGATATAAAAACTTTTATGTTATTTTATTAATTGAACAAGGTAAAGAACCAATCAAAATTTATTGTCAGAGCGGTAGATATTTGTTTAGAGAAACAAAGTCCGACTCAAAAAATGATGAGCTTAGAATTTTTTTTTCTTTTTCGAAATCAAATCAGGTTGTTTCATATAGAAGCCTTTGTCTGGCCGGGAAATGTGAAATCGCTATAAAGTGACAAAGCTCAGTCGTCATAATTGTTCACATGAATGTTGAGGTACAAAAATTATGTTTGTAATGTTTGAATGACAAAACAAGAGCAGTTATGAAACGTTTCCAATTGAGCAGAGTACCTTAACGGCCTCTATAACGAAGATGGAGTCCATATGTCATACACTTTACGATTCCGTAAATTCTACACTCTGATTCAAGTTCTGCATTCTACCCTTGAAAGGCCTCTCATTTTGAAACCAATATATTCCATTGACTAGCATTAACAGCATCATCGCCATCACTTTAAACAATGATCATTTTTCAACAATCATCGTCATTATCTATATACAAAAATCACTAATCACTACAACCTAGTGCGATTAACACATTTTAGCCTAGTGATCATGCAGCACATTATGGGCGGTTGCTAATGATGGACTACTGAATATTAACTATATGATGCATATCTACAAGGAGCAGAAGTTACCATCGATCTCTTTTTTGTATAAGAAACTTTGAACAAAAAACTTTTATGGAATTGCCTTCGGTAGCATAGGCGGATTGGAATTTGGAAGAGATAGCTTCTGTGACCAGATGGATTCGAAGAGATAACTTGTCTAACCAAGAGCATAAATCTCCCGACAGTGGTGAAGAGCCAGATCTCGATGATATGATAATTCACTATTTTGAGAACACCACAAGCAGAAGCAATATTGTCTCTCGGGAAAATCTTGGAGAAACAAGCACTTGCAAAGATCTGCAATATTATCAAATTCTTCAGGTCTTCTCTCATGCTCATAGATATTTGTAGCGTACACTTGATTGTGGACACTTCTACGCAGCAACAGCGACACACACACACTATGATGCTATGATGCGGATTCATTTAATCGATCATTATTGGCTCCATCATTTGAGGACGAGATCCAACGAGCTATCAACAGAATAATCTTTTCTATAAAGGATACGGATTTGCAGAGTTTCACATGTAGCTTGAATTGCCGAGGCGGATGCGTTCGCCTCATCATTGTAAAACATCTCCAACTCTTGGAATTCGATGCGTCGTTTGAAGTGGCCCAAGTTCGACAAAGTTCCGGAAGGTAATTTTCCTTACTCTGAAAGGCTGAATCTTGAGTTTCCTTCAATCTCTCAAGCGATGGAAGGCTGAATCTTCATCACCAACAGGACCATACCTTTAATGTTTTGTGCGTAGTTGCTTTCTCGCATATCTATACATATCACGTTTGAAGACTTACTTCCCATTTGGGCGGGCTTGTTTGTGATATCTTTTTTTTTTCTTGAGAGTACAATGAATTGAAAACACACTCACACACCCAAGCTCTTAAGGTAGAGGCATCGCTCACCTCTTAAGGAACTCATAGATACATGTCCAGCCAATCCTTAAACTCAGGACTTCCTCTTGAAAGGTCAGCTTCATAGAGAAGGATGAAGCCCAAGTCAGCTTCATTAGGATGCCCACTAATGGCTTGAATCAATGCCCAAATGAGGATCAGGAGGTTGGGAAGAAACATATGGCTGAGTTAGAGAGATTTTGGCCTGTATCAAGGGAGCTCGTGCCACGATTGGAAGATGAGCCAAGAGACATGGATTACCTTGAGGAGCCAGTTCTAGAGCAAGAAAAGCCCTCAAAACCTTCTCAAGTCCTTGAAGATGTTGCTATGCAAGAGGTCGATCATTTATATGATCAACTTCTATTCCAAAAGGTTTGTTGAACTTTGTAAACATATAATTTAGTAATGATTTTATTATTGAAATATAAGGATCACTGTTTTTATTATTTGAGCTTGCCCCATTCCACATTCTATGCATTTGTGTTGGATTGGTATCTGGTTTGCTTAATGAGCTAAAATAGAAGCATGCCGAAAAGCTCCTCCAATGTTTGTGTTAGTGTCAAATGATGTGATGCTATATATATTCACCCTTGAAAAGTGTATTCTATTTCTCCATGTAGATTAGAAACTATGATGCAAGGTGCTGGATCATTTGATGACCTTTTCTAGCTTTGAAAATAATTTAGTTAGCTTCTTCATTAATCTGGTGCTTCAATGGTGGTTTTTCATGGTACCAATTGAAAATGAAATATTGTTTACCACTATGGAATACAAAAATGAGCCATTTATTCAACATTTTATGCAATTCTTCTCAAATAAAAAAGAGAACATTTCTTTTTTCTCGTTTTCTATGACTCTGTGTTATACATAATATTAGTCCGAAGAAAAATAATTTTATTAAGATATCTTCCTTTATGTTCTGATCATATAGTTTATGCACAAATAAAAAGATGGAGAAACCACAAAATGGAAGCATAGGGTTTTTAAAAACACATGAAAAGGATAAGATGGGGCACCATGTGGATGAAGAGTCTACGAAATGGTATCTAAGTGAAGGAACTACCAATGAGCTATACAAAAGTGTTTATAAACACTTCAATGGTACAGATGTTCCATCAACTCCATGAAAAGGTGGGAGGGATGGTGGAAAAAGAGAGATAGAAAGAAGCTAAGGATAGGGAAAAAATGAACAAAAAACACTCATCAGTGCTCATTAGTACCAAAATGGTGGCCAAAAGCTCCACCTTATTGATGGAGAATCACAATGATGGAAGAAATGTTGTGAAGACCTCAACCACTTTCTCGAAAAGCACCATAGATACCTTCTCAAAGACCACCAAGACATCCACATGGTGCTTTGATACCATGTAGATAGTACATGCATAAAAGGAAAATGAAAAGAAGAGTCTAGTCACAAAATGAAAGAGTGTGAGAGACTCAAAGTGAGTAGACCAAGAAATGAGTAAACTCACATGGATTAGAAATAAGATTGCCAAGATGATGGAGTAGCCTCTACAAACTTATAACTAAGTACAAAGAGGGGGAGATGCCCTCCGTACATAGAGTCAAAGGAGGCTCTCCAAATTACATCATATGTGGGATCATTCCTCTTGAAGTGAAATGAATGTACTAGTAGAAGCAAATGGTAAGGTACCCAAATACAATGAATACAATTTAAAATATTAAATGGAGTGTCTCTTGGATACAAAATGGAGATGCACTCATGTGGATACTTTAAGAATGAGGTAGAAGAAATTACATTTTCAACAACATTGAGATGCGGGTCACATGGTGACTCCTCTACAAGGTCAAGGCATAAGGATTTCGAGGAGATTGGATCTACTTTGCTCCATAATACCTACTATTCTAGATACCCAACGTATGCTCTCATATTCCTTGGAATCATATGTTTTGCGCCAAATTCTAAATCAACTATGGATCCTATAAGTGGATTCCCGTTGATGGTTGAATGAATAAAGGAACCATGTAGAGTATTCTAGATGTTTATTAGGCAAGGATTATAGAATCGGTTGATAGCTGACTCGCAAGAACATCATCACATTCTCTCACAATATATAGCACTCACATCTCGTAACATTGTGATGCATACATAAACGTGATGGTTGTACCGTAAGGCGTCATGGTTGTCAAACCAAAGATTAATCCCCCTATAATAATAATAATAATAATAATAATAATAATAATAATAATAACGTTTCAATAGGTGAATCAGGAGGGAGAGAGAAACAATGCCCAAAACAATCAACAATGCCCAAAACAATCCTTACTGACAATCAATTGAGACATTACTCATTGAAGGAAACTGATTGCCTCGAGACTCGGCATAGACCATTGGACTCCATGAATGAAGCAAGCAAGAATCACTCTCTTCTCAAGTTTTAATGGAGGAATGATGCAGTCCTCGTCTCAAGTTATAATGGAGGAATGATGTAGTCCTCATCTAGGCAAATTGGAAGAGCAATACATCTTCAAAACATCCAGCTGCAACATGCAGTTCCTCGTGGATCGAGTATGTGCTTCCCTTTGGACATTGCCCACAAGACGGTGATAGTGACTCTCGTCTGGTTGTTTGACCTTCCGAGAGGATACAACCACTTACATCTCATGTAGGAGAGACCTCTCCACGGAGAAACGTACATTTTATTGTTTTTCAGTGACAACTTTGCTTCTTCAGCAAGGATTCTCAGAACTTGAGAGAGCTTCTCGACCGAGCCCATGATTATCACAAGTAAATGCTATCAAATCGATATAAGATTTTGTCGGTCGAGCTATTTCAAATTGGCCTCGAAGATCGATGTATACTATAAGCATATCAACATGGCTCGTTCCTCTTTCACAAATGACTTCGATGTATTCATATTCCCTACAACCGTTTTGTAGTTAGGGTAGGGTATCCTGACACGCTTGGATTACAAGCGCAACGATGTTGTCCTCCTTACATTTAACTTTAAAGTTTGAAGTAGATATTTAGATTAGTTTTTTATCTAAACTTTATTTTTTTATGAATAAGACTACTTACTTTGCATCTTTGCAAAATGTATCAACTCTTGAGCAAACTTATTTAGAGAGAACATATTTGAAGCTTTTGTATAGTTCACATGCAAGGGATCATATAATATATTAGTAATTGTTTTCATGCACTAGGATCATATGCATTATCTTGCACGATTTTTATGTGTATGGAAGAGGTGCATATCATCACTTGGATATCCTCTATAGATGCAATGGTATCTATGAACCCTCTAGGATAACACCAAGTTCTCACAATAGTACTACACAATCAAGCGGTATTTGTATAATCCATGGCAATTTTGTAAAGACATTAACTTTCACCTTGGGATATCTCCTTAGGAATTCATTGATCATCATTATTGAGAATCAAGGCATTAATTTGTAGATTTCCCAAGCGTAGCTTGAAACTCATTTTTCAACACTTTGAAAGTAAGCACCCCACTCAACTTGTAACTCCAAAGAATATAAAAGAGTCCATTTTATGTATGCTTTAGGAGGTATTCCTTAGGCCCCAAGAATGTCTCTAAGTCCATTTTGGGTTATTTTAAGCCCCTAATGTGTCAACGTATCCAAAAAGGATACCCTAAGCCCGCCCTTCAAAATACATCCCAAACTTTGGTGCACACTCAATTTTGTAAGTGTGATGATTCAATTTTAAAGTTCAATTCGCTTCGTTGGTGACCACATCTACAATTCCAAACCAAAAATTTTCAAATTAGTTGTACTCGCCATCATTTACCCCTAAGTTCATGCTTAAAGATGAGAGGTTAAATAGCACAAACTACAATTTGTGGAAGAACAGGATTAGGGCATACTTATACACAAACCTATTATTTTATGTAGCAAGTTCTATGGAACCCAATCCCAACAAGGATATTGACTAAGCCACATGGAATGTTTTGAATTTAAAATATAAGTGAATCCAATGACAACTATTCGTAGCCTATGATGCATTAACTAATGGACATATTACTTCTTGCAAGACTTACCATGAGGCTTGGAAAATACTTTAGGATCTATATAAGAATAATAATCCCTATGGAATATGGCTTAGAAGAATAGTTCCATAACATGTACATTAGGATGTAGCATCCCATCACCAAGTTCATCACCACTTTTGAAGATTACCAACACAAACATTTTGTTGCAAACAAGTATCAATCAAAGATATGGTTTTTTGGCTTCTAAATAAGCGTCCTACATCATACGAGAATTTGGTAACAAAACTTTACAATCGACACCAAGTTTAAAATTGGAAGGAAGTGGGAAGACTCTTGCTCCTCCATGGGTTGCAAGCAAAGTCTTCAACATCATAAGAAGAAGCCATGAAAACTAAAGGTCCTTTCAAAAAGGCTGAGTACTTTGGTAATCACTCAAGAAATGATCCTAAACAAGGCTTCAACAACTTATCCAATAAACTCACATGCATCTATTATGGAAAATCTGGGCATATTGAAAAGTTTTGCTATAAAAAGAAGAAAAATTCTAAAGCCTCTACTTCCAAGAATCAAGGTAAGTCCTCTTAAGATAGGTCTCACTATTCAAATGAATATCGCTTTGTCTCAAAATAGTCCAATGCCCTAATCACTTCCATCTCATCTCAAGAGTGGATATTTGATAGTGGTGCAACCTCTTACATGTGCAAAGAACTTGACTCAATTCAAGAGTAAGAAGACTACACAAGTGAACTCTACTTCGGAAATAACAAGAGTCTTCCAATTGACGATAAATGAAAAGTAAAAAATTAAAAGCACTAGTTGTATTGTTGCATTATTTCATTGATGTATATTCGTTTTATGCAATAGAAGAAGAAAAACAAGATTATCTTCCTTGGCTCAATCTGTCTATGCTCCTTTTTGAGTGTGAGAGTGTGTCAGTGAGTTTTCTTCTTTATCTCCTTTCTCGTGACACCCACAACTAGAAGTGTGGTGTTTATATACACCTCTTGATTTTTTATGGTGGTTAGATCTTCTATCTTAAAGGTATTCCCAATATCTAGGAACAATTTGAATTTGAGTTAAAAAACAAAGCCATGGCTTTTGGATCCCTTAAATCACGAGATTTTCTCCATATCTTAGTTTTAGCATTATCTAAGATAAACTCAAAGATTTAACCTTTAAATTCTTCAAACCATATATTTATGTTTTAACCTTTGAACATGCCCTTTAGCTTGCTCCTTGCATTGAAAAAACCATGTGTGACATCTTTAGTCTATCTATTACTATGGACTAGAAACATTTGGCATGTTTGTTTCTCAGTTCTACTCTTTGAACATCACGGGAGCACCCATGTTGTGAACTCAAATCCTTAATAAGACAAGTCAAGAGCATCTGATTATTAAGTTCCAAAATGATAAGTCTTTTAGGTCTCGTACATTGGTATAAGTTCATCACCAACTAATAGTGTATGTAGCTCCAGAACACATAAAGATGCTCGAAGCTTTATGAAAAATGCTAGGCCAAATCGAGCAAGATAGATACAAGGAAAAATATTCAACCAAGAGGACCCACCTCCGAACATTAGATTAAACTCTATAGTCTAGATAATACCAATGACTAGAAGCTCTTATAGAACGATTTGGGAAGATTACAATACTAGGACAACTATGAAGGGTATTGTCGAGTATGAAAATGTCTACGAGGGGGAAGTTCCAATTTTAGTGGTAGTGAGATATACCATTTCGGTAACTTTATAGCTTTGAAGAGTTGTATTCTAAGATATACTCTTTGTAGATATAGCAGGAGATTTTCTAAGAGATTTGGCAATAAAGGGCTAAATGAAAGCATCATTTGATAACTTTGATCAATTTTTAGTCATATATAGAGTCATAGATGAGGGGGACACTATGAAAAGTTCAAGCCTCTCACTGCCACATATCTTTTGTTAGTGTAAGTAAGAGATCTTTTCTTCTTTCAACTTTCATGCACAAACTTTCTAGTCTTCTACTAGTGTGATTTTTTCACTTTTCATGGCTTATGATGTTTCATTCTTGCTTTCAAAACTTTTCATGGAATTTTCTGGACTTTGAGCTCTATTTTGTGTGAGAGTCTTCTCCTTACACCATATGGATTTTTCTTTCCAAAGTACTATATCAAATGGTGGATTTTTCTTTTGGGTTCTCCAAAGTACTATATCATATGGTTTTTGGAATTTTACCTATGTAGAGTTTTTGTTTTTATTTTTTTAAACTTCATTTTAAGCCATGAGACATGTAATTTGCTGAAGAAATGAGGGACAAAGGACCATTTCAGTGATCGACTATTTTGATGGGATTGTCTAAGTGAGCATGCCTTTTCTCTTGGAGAAGGGGATCATCGATCATAGCTTAATGATCATGTCATCACTCATCACTCATAATTGATTAAAGATTTTTATTCATGTTGTCACTCATTATTCCTGGTAATAGTGATGATTAATCATTGATCATGATAATGATTGATTGTTGATCACGATAGTGGTGATTGATCATTGATTATGAAATCTATTGATTGATCATATGGATTGGTGAAAAAACTCTTGAGAGCTAGAAAAGATTGCATCTATTACATTGGGCTTATCTTTATGTATTGAAGGAGTAAGGGTGTACAAGCATGCCCTCATATTGGACGTCAACAAAGTCCAATTGCTTACAATATGAGAGAGCCCAAGATGCAAACGATTTCTTGGAAGAGAAGAGTGATAGTCTTAGAATTTAAAAGGAACTTAATTAGGAGAGCTCGTCATAAAGCTAGATACTATCATAACCCATCAAAGGAAAGAAACTAATTTTGATAGGAGAGCAAGTCTATCTTAAAGATCCATCTAGGTTTGAGAACATCAGGATGAAACCATGTCCAAATTTTTTTTCTAGGTGTTGTGGTCCATTCACAATGCTTAATAGAATGGAAAAGATGGTTTATCATCACGACTCTAAGAAGATAGTCACATTCATCTAATATTTCATGTGAGCCAATCAAAGAAAAAGATGGGTGAATTTGACCACCTCATTGTAATTAACGAAGTTGTAGAGTTATTCCAATAAATTCTCACATAGCACCTAGATTTTCCTAGGAGAGTTTGTTATTCCAATAGATTCTCACATAGCACGTAGTTTTGACTCTTGAAATCTCCACTCTATCTTTTTCCATCTTGTGTCTCGTCAAAGGAGGATGGCTTAGAGTTTTCAACCCCAATAAAGATGCTCTGTACATTTTTTTTCTTTTAAGTGCTATAATTTTTTTAAATTGAAAAGTAATGATGTGAAATCATTTAAAAAATTTTGATTTTTCAACTTTAAATAGAAAATAGAAAATATAAAGGTGGGTTTAGACAAGGTGACACAAGTTTGCTAAGTCACACCATGTGTCATCGTATTCAGTTCACACAGAGCAACAGTAGGCTCTAGATATAAAAACTTTTATGTTATTTTATAAACTGAACAAGGTAAAGAACCAATCAAAAGTTATTGTGAGAGCGGTAAATATTTGTTTTGAGAAGCAAAGACCGACTCAAAAAATGATGAGCTTATAATTTTTTTTCATTTTCCAAATCAAATCAAGTTGTGTCATATGGAAGCCTTCATTGGCTGGCCGGGAAATGTGAAATCACTAAAAAATAACAAAGCTCAGTCGTCCTAATTGTTCACACGAATGTGGAGGTACAAATAATTATGTTTTTAATGTTTGAATGACAAAACAAGAGCAGTTATGAAACGTTTCCAATTGAGCAGAGTACCTTAACGGCCTCTATAACGAAGATGGAGTCCATATGTCATACACTTTACTATTCCGTGAATTTTGCACTCTGATTCAAGTTCTGCATGCTACCCTTGAAAGGCCTCTCATTCTAAAACCAATAAATTCCATTGATTAGCATTAACAGCATCATCGCCATCACTTTAAACAATGATCAGTTTTCAACAATCATCATCATTATCTATATACAAAAATCACTAATCACTACAACCAAGTGCAATTAACAAGTTTTAGCCTAGTGATCATGCAGCAGATTATGGGCAGTTGCTAATGATGGAATACTGAATATTAACTATATGATGCATATCTACAAGGAGCAGAAGTTAGCATCGATCTCTTTTGTCTATAAGAACTTTTTCTATAAGTTACCATCGACCTCTTTTCCAAGTTCCACAAAGTTCCGGAAGGTAATTTTCCTTACTCTTTCCATGGCTTTGAAACCCTTGCATTTTAGTAGACATCGATTTTCAGAGCCAATTTGAAATAGATCGACAAACACAAACCCTTGGATTCGTGGGCTTGGCTGAGAACCTCTCTCAAGTTCTGAGAATCCTTGCTGATGAAGCAAAGCTGTCGCTCAAAAACAACAAAATGTACGTTTCTCCGTCAAGAAGTCTCTCCTACATGAGATGTAAATGGTTGTATCCTCTTGAAAGGTCAGAAAAGCAGAAGAGAGTCACTAATCAGGGTCCTGTTGGCAAGGTCCAAAGGGGAGCACATACTAGATCCATTGGGAACTACATGTTGCTGCTGGATGTTTTGAAGATGTACTACTCTTCCAATTTGGCTAGATGAGGTCTGCATCATTCCTCCATTACAGCTTTCGATGAGGATGGTGTAATTCCTCCATTACAACTTGAGAACAAAGCGATGCTTGCCTGCTTCGTTCATGGAGTCTAGTGGTTTGAGTCGGATCTCGATGTAATCAGTTTCCTTCAATCTATCAAGCGATGGAGGGCTGAATCTTGAGTTTCCTTCAATCTTTCAAGCGATGGAAGGCTGAATCTTGATCACCAACAGGACCATACCCTTAATGTTTTGTGCATAGTTGCTTTCTCGCATATCTATACATATCACGTTTGAAGACTTACGTCCCGTTTGGGCGGGCTTGTTTGTGATTTCTTTGTTTTTTTCTTGAGAGTACAATGAATTGAAAACACATGCACACACCCAACATCTCAAGGTACAGGCATCACTCACCTCTTAAGGAACTCATAGATACATGTCCAGCTAATCCTTAAACTCAAGACTTCCTCTTAAGACTCCAGGTGTCAAACCACTTGGTTAAGCGGTGTCGGGAAGATTTGCATCTTCCAGTTGATAACCAGAGGAAATAAAAGCAACTTAATTGGTGAATTCTAAACCTCCTTTTCACTGTTGATCAGTTGTTCTGGATTGAATTAACTACTTTTGAAGTGTTTGCAGGTACAAGAAATGATGAAGAATATGTGTTCATATTAGGGTTACCCTAATTACTCATTTAATGAGTGTTTTAAATTGATACATATAAGACATATGAGTATATACCCCTAGGGTTTCATAAGTTTATATAAGTTAAGTCAGTAGGATTAATCCAAAGGATCTTAAATGATTCCATTGGGTTAATGTTAAGGGTTTAGATGATTTATCATGGGTTAGAGATAGGGTTTAGAAGGGTTTTAAAGGATTTTCATGAGTTTCTGATGGGTTTAAGTAGGTTTTCTAGGGTTTCAGAATGTTTTAAAGGTTAAAACAATTAATATTTAATGAAATTAATCTATATCTAAACATTGGTTCAATAATAAAAATTAAAATATGGTTTAATTAATTATTTAATCATGTATGTGCAATTAAATCCTAAGGTTTGATTTAATTAAAACTTAAACTAAGGTTAATTTAAATGATTTATTTAATTAAGAAAATTAAGGTAATAGAATAAAAATAATAATTGAAGTGGATAATTAATGAGCGGTGTATGTGAGTGCTGTTGAAAGTGTGGTGTGGGTTAAGTGTGTAACTAAAGTGGTTAAAGTGAATAGTTTCAAAGTGTGGTAGTTGTGAGTGCAAGTTAAAAGAGTGGTAGAAAAAAAATATGCATTTAAAGTGTAAAAAAGGTGTGTACAAAGAGTGGTGAGTGTGAGGGTAATTAAAAGAGAGATTGTGTGAGAAAAGTTAATTAAAGTGAGGTGAATGTTAATGGGGAAAAGTGAGGATGAGGAAATAAAGTAAAATCAAAGGAATGGTTTACAAATGAGTTGTGTGTGTATATATATGAGTGTGTTGATCTAGTTTTTCCTAATGTTTTCTTGCAGAAACATTGAAGATTACAATTAAATGAAGTGAAGACAATTGAAGTGAAGCGGCAGCTTAAAGATCCATTTAAATCTTATTTCCTATTTAGTCAACTATCCAATTGACTAGACATTTATCCAATTGTTTAGACCTTCCGGTTGTATTAGATTTATTGATTCGAACCATTAGCTTATCAATTAATTTATTTAAGCAGTTTTGCAATAATATTATTTCCCATTACTTTCATCAAGAACCATTAGCATATCAATTAATTCATTCAAACAGTTTAGCATCATATTGTTTCATTAGTTTTTCCATTACTTTCCTTGATGTCTTCTAAGTTAGTTCATGAGTCTGAGCACAGTACTAGTGAAAATATTGAAAATATTGAAAATGTTCCGCCAACTCTAAACAGACCAGAACCCTCTAGCTTACCTGAAAGTTTAGTAGAAGAACCCATTATGGAAGTTTCAATCTCATATCAGGAAGCTGTTGCTATGTACCTTTCATCCAAATATCGCTTTGATTGCTTAATTTTTAAACTGCATGTACTTTTTTCAATCTCCTGCGCTTCATTCATAGTCTATTTTTGAAGAAAATCTTAGTTCATCAATCAGCTCCCAATCTTCATGCTAATCCTGAAAAATAACTCAACTCAAAAATCTTGTGAGAAACATAATTATTAGCAAACTTATACAAAAGGTAGCAATCCAAGATAATATTTCTCGATAGTCTATCTGTAAAAACCAAAGCAATAGTAAGTCAAACTTTGTGAGTGCAAGTTAAAAGAGTGGTAGAAAAAAAATATGCATTTAAAGTGTAAAAAAGGTGTGTACAAAGAGTGGTGAGTGTGAGGGTAATTAAAAGAGAGGTTGTGTGAGAAAAGTTAATTAAAGTGAGGTGAATGTTAATGGGGAAAAGTGAGGATGAGGAAATAAAGTAACATCAAAGGAATGGTTTACAAATGAGTTGTGTGTGTATATATATGAGTGTGTTGATCTAGTTTTTCCTAATGTTTTCTTGCAGAAACATTGAAGATTACAATTAATTGAAGTGAAGACAATTGAAGTGAAGCGGCAGCTTAGAGATCCATTTAAATCTTATTTCCTATTTAGTCAACTATCCAATTGACTAGACATTTATCCAATTGTTTAGGCCTTCCAGTTGTATTAGTTTTATTGATTCGAACCATTAGCTTATCAATTAATTTATTTAAGCAGTTTTGCAAAAATATTCTTTCCCATTACTTTCATCAAGAACCATTAGCATATCAATTAATTCATTCAAACAGTTTAGCATCATATTGTTTCATTAGTTTTTCCATTACTTTCCTTGATGTCTTCTAAGTTAGTTCATGAGTCTGAGCACAGTACTAGTGAAAATATTGAAAATATTGAAAATGTTCTGCCAACTCTAGACAGACCAGAACCCTCTAGCTTACGTGAAAGTTTAGTAGAAGAACCCATTATGGAAGTTTCAATCTCATATCAGGAAGCTGTTGCTATGTACGAGGCTGCCCGTCCTTACGGTCCATAGCTAGTTAAAACTATTTACTTTTGGTAAGAAAGCTTTAGTTTCAGTCATAGAATTAGGTAATTTATATTGTTTTGTCATTAGAACCCTTATTTCCTTAAGCCTGAGTCCACTACAGAAACCCTGCGTGTGCCGAACGATTTAGGCGGATGACTTGATCCACCATCCGAGCATCTCTCACGACCCGACATTGGTGAACCCGACGTGAAAGGATTTAAGATACATTGAAAAAGTTTAAGAAAGAAGAAAATGTAAAGATAAAAGATGATAAAAATGAACAATCAATTGATGGAAATATAGATATACAGGCGGTTAAAACAGAACCTAAAGTCATAGAAATTGACAATAAATGTGATCAAAATAAAAATGATGAAAGAATAGTACAAACATCTGAAGACGAAAATCTTCAACTTCAATCAGAACATGACAAGAATATGGGAAAATGGGTACAAGAAGCTATATGGAAGATTGAAAATAATATCAAAAACTCATCTAAAGGTAAGAAAAAGGAGAAGAATTTAAGTGAATAAGTTTTATTGTGATGGAATTGTTTATTGAAGATAAAACATTTCAAATTTTGATTTTTTCTTGCTGCATATATGCTGTTTTCCTAAAAATTGAGAAACATATACCTAAATTGTTTAGTTTTAATGTTTGAAAAGCTAATTACAAACTTATGATTAAGTTTACATTACGATTTGTTTAATCAAAAGAATTCTAAAATATGAAAACATAAAGTTTGTTTCAAATTAAACAAAAACATGTTTGTAATTATGCTTGCAAATGATTTTGATCAATATACTTGTCATTTCCTAAACTTATGATAAATTTATGATTTTTTTTCTTTCACAAATAAGAAGAAATCTATTATGAAGAACAATTATGAAGAATATTGTTATGATGAATATTTTGCACAAAATGATCTTTGTTTACAACAATTATGATGATATATTTTTAAAAGAAAGAAATATATATGATATAAATATGATCATGATAAATAGGAAGAACATGAAAAAAAAATGTTACAATATGAGGATGATTTTATTGATATACCATATGATGAGTAAGAGGAACTTTTATAATCCAGATATGAATTTTTCATTGATATCAAAAAAAAACATGATGCTCATTTATAAAGATACAAGTTAAAAACTTTGAACATTTTGATTTTTCCTAAATTTTATGAACTTTGTTTCATAGGTTGAAAAACCTATTAAAAAAAATTAAGAATGCATTGTTTATGATAATTATAACCACTATGAATTTTTTATGATTAAATTTGTGATATGATAGAATATATGAATTTATATTTGCAAGATAAATGATAATGAAGATTACTTGTTTTATAGCTTCTATTTTATAAGTGATTATAGGTTCTGAAGATGCATTGATCAAAGCAATTGAAGATGTTATGCCAAAAGTTCTGATAAATTTAAAGAGAGCAGATTGAAGATGAAGCAGATTGAAGATAAAATTGATTTTAGGTCGTATTTTTCTTTGTCTTAAAATTTTGTTTTACGTATTTTATTTGCATTCATATAAAACTAATTGATAAAATCTGGAATGAAGAATATTAATTTATAAAGGACTCTATTTAACCATATTAGGAAAATAGACATAATTTATATTTCTACATTAATAGATTAAGTGAGATTTGTTAAAAATAGAAGGATTTGTAGTTCATTTAGATAACGAAAGTAGTTGTATATATGTAGGAGCATATTGTTGCATGATACATGTCTGTGAAAACCTAGATCTTTCTTGTCCATGCAGCTAGATCCTTAGCTCGGATTAAGGGGTTAAGCCTTTCCCCTTTAAAACAAAAAAGTAGCGAAAAAAAAAAAAGAATATTGACATGGAAGTTATACCTTCTTCCACCCCAAAAAGGTATTTACATTTATTATCGATATGAAGTTTACATCATATTTATATGAAGAAACTAGCTGTGAAAAAACACATCTAGTGATTAAAATTGGGCATACAAGGCGGCTGTCTATCCAAGTAGATTTAGTAGATTTCTTTGGCATGCTTGATTGCTCATATGTGAATGCATATATATGACGAAACCTGCATTTGAATGAATGAAAACGAATTCTGTTTTAAACTAATCTTTACATAGTTTATAAATGGATGAAATGTAAATTAATGTTTGTTGACTGAAAAGGTTAATAGTTTACCTTTATACTTTAATATGTTTCATTGCCAGATTTAATTTTAATGAAATCTCATGTGCATGTTGAAAAGATTAAAAATTTGATAAGTTAAAAGATGTTTATAAAAAGAATTGATGCTTTTCTATGATTTAATTTCAGGATAATCATTGAAAATGCCGCTTCCCTTAATCTGCAAGTTGGCCCATCGAGGACGATGTGCAGGTTTGGTGGCGGTGGATGTCGGGAAGATTTGCATCTTCCAGTTGATAACCAGAGGAAATAAAAGCAACTTAATTGGTGAATTCTAAACCTCTTTTCACTATTGATCAGTTGTTCTGGATTGAGTTAACTACTTTTGAAGTGTTTGCAGGTACAAGAAATGATGAAGAATATGTGTTCATATTAGGGTTACCCTAATTACTCATTTAATGAGTGTTTTAAATTGATACATATAAGACATATGAGTATATACCCCTAGGGTTTCATAAGTTTAAATAAGTTAAGTCAGTAGGATTAATCCAAAGGATCTTAAATGATTCCATTGGGTTAATGTTAAGGGTTTAGATAATTTATCATGGGTTAGAGATAGGGTTTAGAAGGGTTTTAAAGGGTTTTCATGAGTTTCTGATGGGTTTAAGTAGGTTTTCTAGGGTTTCAGAATGTTTTAAAGGTTAAAACAATTAATATTTAATGAAATTAATATATATCTAAATATTGGTTCAATAATAAAAATTAAAATATGGTTTAATTAATTATTTAATCATGTATGTGCAATTAAATCCTAAGGTTTGATTTAATTAAAACTTAAACTAAGGCTAATTTAAATGATTTATTTAATTAAGAAAATTAAGGTAATAGAATAAAAATAATAATTGAAGTGGATAATTAATGAGCGGTGTATGTGAGTGCTGTTTAAAGTGTGGTGTGGGTTAAGTGTGTAACTAAAGTGGTTAAAATGAATAGTTTCAAAGTGTGGTAGTTGTGAGTGCAAGTTAAAAGAGTGGTAGAAAAAAAATATGCATTTAAAGTGTAAAAAAGGTGTGTACAAAGAGTGGTGAGTGTGAGGGTAATTAAAAGAGAGGTTGTGTGAGAAAAGTTAATTAAAGTGAGGTGAATGTTAATGGGGAAAAGTGAGGATGAGGAAATAAAGTAAAATCAAAGGAATGGTTTACAAATGAGTTGTGTGTGTATATATATGAGTGGGTTTAAGTAGGTTTTCTAAGGTTTCAGAATGTTTTAAAGGTTAAAATAATTAATATTTAATGAAATTAATCTATATCTTAACATTGGTTCAATAATAAAAATTAAAATATGGTTTAATTAATTATTTAATCATGTATGTGCAATTAAATCCTAAGGTTTGATTTAATTAAAACTTAAACTAAGGTTAATTTAAATGATTTATTTAATTAAGAAAATTAAGGTAATAGAATAAAAATAATAATTGAAGTGGATAATTAATGAGCGGTGTATGTGAGTGCTGTTTAAAGTGTGGTGTGGGTTAAGTGTGTAACTAAAGTGGTTAAAGTGAATAGTTTCAAAGTGTGGTAGTGGTGAGTGCAAGTTAAAAGAGTGGTAGAAAAAAAATATGCATTTAAAGTGTAAAAAAGGTGTGTACAAAGAGTGGTGAGTCTGAGGGTAATTAAAAGAGAGGTTGTGTGAGAAAAGTTAATTAAAGTGAGGTGAATGTTAATGGGGAAAAGTGAGGATGAGGAAATAAAGTAAAATCAAAGGAATGGTTTACAAATGAGTTGTGTGTGTATATATATGAGTGTGTTGATCTAGTTTAAGTAGGTTTTCTAGGGTTTTAGAATGTTTTAAAGGTTAAAACAATTAATATTTAATGAAATTAATCTATATCTAAACATTGGTTCAATAATAAAAATTAAAATATGGTTTAATTAATTATTTAATCATGTATGTGCAATTAAATCCTAAGGTTTGATTTAATTAAAACTTAAACTAAGGTTAATTTAAATGATTTATTTAATTAAGAAAATTAAGGTAATAGAATAAAAATAATAATTGAAGTGGATAATTAATGAGCGGTGTATGTGAGTGCTGTTTAAAGTGTGGTGTGGGTTAAGTGTGTAACTAAAGTGGTTAAAGTGAATAGTTTCAAAGTGTGGTAGTTGTGAGTGCTGATGGGGGAAGTATCTCAACCCCTAAGCAACGATGAAGCGCGAATGACCTCCACAGGTATCCTTCTTTGACCTGTGCACACCAAAAATGCTCTTACTCAGAGCTTATGCAGAGAACTCCTATGAGCTTTTGTAGACCTGTAGTAGACGCCAAGAGCTTTCCAACAAAAGAAATTTCACTTGAAATGGATCCTTACACAAAGAGAAACAATGTCTACAACATGAGCTAGTTGAATGCTCACAACTGCTAGTCAAGCGGAGACCTCACTTCACTCCAGCAAACTTTTCTCAGAGATTATACAGAGAATGAATCTCAAACTTGAGTCAACTTTAGAGCACTCTAATAGCTACCCAATGACACCAAAATCATAGCAAATGGATACATAGAGAAGGAGAACCAGCCCTTACAACAGAGAGCAAAATATTTCCAACAGAGCCTACACAAAGAGAGAGATATCAATCACACAACTTCATTAAAATGAATGTTGCTCCCAGCTTACTCAGAGAATGCTCCAGAGAATTGGTAAGCATAAACTAGACTCTTATAGCTATCCAATGAGACAAGAATTACATCAAATGGATACCATATGAGGGAGAACCAATGCTAACAACTCAGGGGTAGAGAGTTGCAACACTGCCTGCGCACACACATAGATATGCCTACTAAAAGAAAACAAACAAGCAAGCAAGGGGGTTGCTTAAGCAAGGGGCTTGCTTATCACAACTCCAGCACTTAGTGCTCACTTTACATGAGCTTAAACTCCAAGAAGATGGCCCAAAGAAGTCGGGATACATGCTTCTTTTATAGTGAGAGGTGTGCCCCTAAAATCTAGGAACTGCCTTTCCAAATCAGCCTCCTAACTTGGAGGAATTAGTTGAGATGACTTGGGGAGTGGTTGAGTGACTTTTCTTGATGGAATCTCGTGGCTTTTGGCTTCCTTTGATTGCTCCACATGTCCATAAAAGATTCCCCACGAATTTTTAGCTTGAAGCTTGACTTTTAACACTCCCCCTCAAGCTTCAATTCTTCATCCTCATCCAAGCTCCTTCATGTTGATGCATTGCTTGAATTTTGAAATCTTCATCCCATCCAAAGCCTTTGTAAACATGTCCGCAACTTGGTCCTTGGTACCAATATAATGTACTGAAACTTCCTTGGATATCACCTTTTCCCTTATGAAGTGATAGTGCACTTCAATATGCTTGGTTCTAGCATGATAGACAGGGTTCGATGCTAGATGAATGCTACTCGTGTTGTCACAAAAAATTGGATATGTGTCAACCTGCAAATTAAGCTCCATAAATAACTTCTTAATCCACATTAGCTCACATGTGACTTGAGCCAAAGCTCTATACTCAGCCTCGGTGGAAGATAATGCCACCGTGGGTTGCTTCTTTGAAATCCATGAGATGATTTTGCTACCTAGCATGACTAAGCATATGCTATGTCAATTCTTGTCAAGGTAGCAAAATTCAAACTACCTACCTTGCTTTGATATCCTGTAATGTCTTGGACTTCTTCTCCTTCATGAGCACTTAGCTTTAGGTTGACCTCCATTGGAGTAGTTGAGACTTTTGCATCCTGCAAGCCAAACTTCTTGACCATATCCTGTACATACTTCTTTTGAGTGATATATATACCTGAGTTGGTGTATACTAACTCAAGACCTAAGAAGTACTTTAATAATCCAAGATCATTAATCTTGAATTCTTTCATCATCTGACCTTTGATGTGTCTAATCCCATTGACATCATTACCTGTAATGACGATATCATCCACATAAACACACAAGTAGATTACCTCTGTACTACTTCTCTTTATGAACAGAGAAGTGTCTGCTTTACTCATCACAAATCCTTGGTCTAGGAGGTAGGTTGTCAACCTGTAATTCCATGCTCTAGGTGCCTGCTTCAAACCATATAGAGCCTTCTTCAATTTACAAACATAATTTACCTTCTTGGGGTCTTCATAGCCAGGTGGTTGTGACATGTAGACTTCTTCAGATATCCATCCATTCAAGAAAGCATTCTTGACATCTAATTGGTACATGTTCCAATTCTTGGATGCAGCTACACTCACCAATATTCTGATAGTTGGCATCTTAGCCACAGGAGAAAATGTCTCCTCATAATCAATGCCTTGGGTTTGTGCAAAACCCTTGGCTACCAACCTAGCTTTGTACCTGTTGATTGTTCCATCTGAATTTCTCTTTAGCTTATAGATCCATCTGGATCCTATCACCTTCATAGAGTCCTTCTTGGGTACCAAGTCCCAAGTATCACTCTCCTTGAGAGCTTCCATTTCTTCATCCATAGCTTCTTTCCATTCTGGTTTGGTGATTGCTTCTTCATAGGTACCTGGTTCTTCATTCAACAAATCCTTTGCAAGATATACAGAATGTTTAGTTACAAGTGATGTGTCATACCCAAATCTGATTGGTCTTTTGCTTTCTCTCTGAGATCTTCTAATTGCTTGAGTTGAGGATTCTGGTATATCCTCAAGCTTCTTCATCTTCATCTTTCCTTTGGACTTCCATGCCTTGAATTCCTCAAGATTAATTGTATCATCATCATCTAAGCTTGATTCATCTTTCTGAATTGGTTCCTCCTTGGTAAGCCTTGGGAAATCTTCTTCCATATCATATGGTAGACTAACCTTCCTGCATTCATTCTCATACCATGAGTCATTCTCATCAAAGATGACATCTCTGCTTACCTTGAAGCCTTTGTTTGCTGGGTTGTAGAATCTGTATCCCTTTTGATTCAAGTCATAACCAATGAAGATACATTTTTAAGCTTTAGGGTCTAGCTTTCCCCTTACTTGTGAGGGAATATGCACATATGCTATACAGCCAAAGATTTTACAATGATCCAGAGAAGGTCTCTTACCATGCCAAGCTTCATAAGGTGTCATGCCATCAAGTGATTTGGATGGCAACCTGTTGATGAGATAGGTGGTAGTGGATACACCTTCTGCCCAAAGATAATTTGGCAACTTCTTTTCATTAAGCATAGACCTAGCTGTTTCTACTATGAGTCTATTCCTTCTTTCAGCTACCCCATTTTGTTCAGGTAAGTACCTTGTAGTTATCTCCCTTTTGATGCCTCTTTCCTGCAAGAAATCTTCAAACTCATTGGAGAAGTACTCTCCTCCACCATCTGACCTTAGCCTCTTCAAGCTTCTTCCTGTTTGGTTTTCAACAAGTGCAAGATACCTCTTGAAATAATTAAACACTTCATCTTTATGCTTCATAAAGTATAAAATGGTCCACCTGCTATAGTCATCAATGAAGGACACATAATACCTTGATCCTGAAATGGAAGGGTCCTTGCTAGGTCCTCAAACATCTGTGTTTACCAAGTCTAGGTAGTCTTCATGCATGAAGCCTTTCCTTGAATATGGCAATCTATGAGACTTACCAAACTGACATGCTCCACACTTGTAAATCATGTGTTGCTTGGATACATTAGGTATCCCAAGCACACATTGATCCCTGCACATTTGCTTTAGGGTTCTTTCACCTATGTGACCTAACCTCTTGTGCCATATTTCTAACTCTGAAAGTGTTTGATCCTTGTAATTATACAAAGCAATGTTCTTGGTGTCTTCTAGCTCAAAAGTAAACAATCTACCTGATTTTTCTCCCTTGGCTATCCTTTTGAATCCATGTCTTGGGTCCTCCACATATACTCCATGTTGTGTGAATCTGACCTGCAAACCTTTCTCCACAATCTGACCAACACTCATTAGATTCTTGGTGATGGTTCTTCCTTGTAGATAGGTCTTCATTCTCAGAGACCAAGCTTGGCAATTGTTCCTATCCAATTTGTCAATGAATGAAGGAAAACCATCTCCCATGTTTACGTTATTTGCTCTGATACCACTGTTGGGAGTGATGGTTGGATGCACTCAAGAGATTGAGTTGGTGCTGCTATACCTGCTTCACACCAGCCCTCCTTTGATTCCAGATATGCTTAGTACACACCTTGAGCTTCCAAATGATACCAAGAAAGCATGTATGTACTTTGCAAATGATATGTGTAATGACCAAATCAAAACAGATAACTTGGCACTTCAAAAATCAAGAAAAACTTTCTATTTCTGTAGTGACACCTGCTCAGTCTTTCACTAAGTGTGACCAGCATACTAACAATTGATCTAATTCCTTCTGGACATATTAAATTAGCTTAACAAGCTACCATTTGCAAGTGGAATGAGAAGAAATGAGAAACTACTCACTGAGAAATCAATTTAGCAAACTTATGTGTACTCCCGACTTTTTAGGAATTCTGCAGACAGAAACCAGTGTGCACTTCGAGCGAGATTTCTCCTTGATGGCTGAACTTTTGGCCTTGAAATTTTGTAGGCATGTAGTATCCTTGGAGCTGGTTCCAATGTGCTAAGAATCACTTGATTTGGTTCAGTAGATCCTGAGATATGCTCCTTTGAAGTTGACAGACTTGGAGTAGATGACTCAGAGACAACAGAGATAGTGAATGTGTATACTTCTATTGATTGATGTAATTGTACATACTCATTAGCTTGACAAGCATAGCTAAATGAGGTGTTGTGGTGTAGGCTATGAAGTAGCACTCACACACAATGAGTTACACTAATAAAATGCCTCGGGAAGTGAGCTAAAATGAGTGACACACCCGCGACATTTTTACATCATCTTTTATAGATGTTTTGTGATCACTTGAATTTGAAATTCAAATCTAACCTCCCTAGAATCTCTCTTCTAAAAGTAGGGAGATATTTTCTCCAATCACACCATCCAAATTCCACGACTCTAATCAGTTAGGTGTGTACACATAATGCCAAGTCATTTAGACTTTTACAAGGGGTAAAGAAGTAATAACACATAGGCAAGTGTTCCTATGGTTCTAGCTCCTCATAGTGATATCCTTCAAGGGTTCCAAGCCAATCTTCCAAGGTTCCAAGCCAAGTGTGAAGGCTTGAAATGCACCAACAATGTTGACTTTAATGCTATTGAGACAGAGAAGGATTGGTCCCTCCTTTTGAAAAATACAATCCTCGAAAGTGACGACATGGCCAATTCAGCAAAATCTATCCCCATCTTTTGTAGCTGTGCATGCTTGAATGGCCCACCATCATTAATAGAACCACTCATTCTAAAGGTGTATGGAATGTCTACTATAAAAGCGAATAATGTTTCCTAGGTACTATTGTAAAAGTGTTATTTACATCGTCACAATATATTTTGTAATACAATGGCCTCAGGGGTTCCATGGGGTTTGAAAAACACTTTAGTCCAAAGGACTCATCCTCAAACTCCATATCCTTTTTCTTTATTCTAGACTTATCATGCCTTGCCCTTTGGATATGAGCAAAGAAGGCAAAGTGACAATCTTCATTCGGCTCATGTGAAGCCTTAAGCTTAGTTCCTTTTTTAGTCTCAACTAAAGCAAGCCATTTTCTTAAATTAGGGAATACCTCTTTTTCTTTAATAGGTTATACTCAGACTTTTCTAGTAGGATCATCTATGAAAGTGTAGAAGAGAACCATCTAATGACCTTGTGGGCATAGGACCACACACATCTGTATGAATGAGATCTAAAGGCTGAATTGAAGAGTCAATGTGCATCTTGTGCACATTTCTAATTTGCTTTCCATGTTGACAATGCTCAGAAAATGATATATGGCCCAAGCCGCCATGCCAAGTACAAGCCATAGAAACATTATCTCCCAAGTGCAATTGAATGGTAGACCTGGCCATTTCATCTAAATCATCCCAATTATCTTCACCCATGTTAGCAAGCTTCTTTGAGACTCCATTTATTGGCTTCCATTGCCTCCTCTAAATTAGCACATCTTTAATCTGATTCTTCAATATAGCAAAGTTTGTGCCATAAAATTTTGAGATCTCAAAATGGTCTTTGCCCTACAAGTTATAGCTCCTCCTTGGAACACTAGCACTAGACCCTGATCCACTAGATGTGCATGAAACCTTTGATGCCATGATGATAGAGAACTGAATAAAATGATAATGGAGCTAGAAGAGTCCAAACCCCACTAAGGCTATAAGAAAGATGACTAAGTGTCAGATTTTGGGAGAGAATTCAGCAATCTGCCCAAAAAATTGAATTAATTAATAGTAATGACCAACCAAAAGGAGTAGGTTACAATAAATGTGATCACACCAATAAGTGTATCAAGGAGTAAATCGACCATTGTATAGTTGAAAAAACCAAAAATATGGAAACATTTTGCTAGAGTATCCTCTGCAAAATGATCATATAACGAGTGTCAAAATATCATAAACCTATAAGTAGTGACATGTTTACGTGCTTAGTGAATCATTGACTCCACTACATATAATTAGTTACCCAAAAGAGCCAACTAGGCTTATCGATCACCTATGAACAACTATCACACATCTCCTATGACGACGGTGGATAAGTCTTCTACCTACATCACCGAAGAGACCGAGACATCTGGGTGTCCGCTGGTTAGGAAAACCTCACCATGACCGTCTTTATCAAATGTTAAAGGCTTATTGGCAAGAGATTTTCATGGTTAAGTGAGCTTCGGGGGGAAACAATACTGGGATGGATGACCTCTTGGGAAGCATTGAGAACTTCTACCTTCCTTGATCATTGAGGTCCTCTTGCACATGCAGCCAATGACACCAATGGTGACTTTGGTCACTCGGATGAGAAGATATGCCAAGGTCTATGCCTTGGTCGCCGCCTTAGTTGTAAGTCTTGGTGAAACACTTGGGTGGGTGGGTAGGTGCTTGCTTCACCCACACAGAAGGAGCAAAGATTTTGCATCCAAATGCTCTGATACCAGTGAAGTATTTTGATGGTGATGCACCACAGTGTGCTCTCCTTCTTGAGATCTCCAAGATGATATCCTTAGGGTAGGAAATCGATCTCCATGCACCGCACACGGTACTCTGCACAAAGGCTATAGAATACGTAGAAAAACACAGTACATAGCGAGCAAGAAAAGACACGCCTCAAATGTTACAAATGTGATTGAACTTATAGTTTCTATTTGACCACGCCACTATATGTTTTATTAAAGAACATATACAAAAGTGTTCGGTGGACATTTGGCCTTTCATATGGACACTAATGATAACAAGAAAGAGAGAAAAAATAGGACTAGAGCATTTTCCTGTTACAAATGAAGCCTTTCAAGGCAAAATTGAAGCAATCTTAGATGCACCGAGTCTCTGATTTGCAATCCTTGTCGGGCCTAAACAAAAGTTTGAAATCTGTGATTGGTTCAAGAGGGGTATAGACACCAAAAACCAACAAAAATCATGCCAAAAGTGTGTGACAATAGCCGAAAACATGATAATTGAGCAAAATTGATGCACTTTGCTCCTTGCCAAATCCTCTTTAGTCAAAAGAAGTCCAACACTTGCAAATGAAAGCCACGATGCCACACCAAGTGACAAAAGTCATTTCCAATGCCAAATGATCAAAAGCTAGGCTTAAGAGTGCTCACCTAGTATCTGCTAAATCGCTCTAAAGGGATTTTGGTCCATCAAAAGTTCTTCAAATCAAGTATTTTTTTATGTTCAATGAAGATTACAGTATAGCTTCTTAGTATGAAAAGAATCACTTCAATCAGAGGCTAAAGCATCAAGCTATGGGTTTGAGAAAATGGATATGTCAAGGCATGAAGGTGGAAATCAATTTCTTCATTAGAAGGGTACTTTGATAGCTTGAAAATGGGTTCTTGAAAGATATCTCACATGCTCCATTGACCCTCATCGCATATCCACAACCCATAATACATGTATGTATTGTTTCCGTTAATCATGCTCAATATTCATGGTTCTTCTCCACCCAAGTTGAAGAAAAAATTCAAATTTGACTAATTTCTTTACCTCATCCTAATTGAGTGTCAGTCGACTTCTTCTTTCTCCACAGCAACTCGCATGGCATGCACTAATCCTACATGAGAGTGCTCAGTAATTACTTAGGACTATAGATAAAGAGGGGCATCCTCATATGTTTCATCCAAGAGGAGCGGAAGGAAGAGGAGCCACGCTCCTTGCGTGGGTCGTCCGGTATGTGTGGCTCTCCTCCATTCATGGGTTTCCTTCTCATCGTGATCGCTATTATGTGTGCCGTTCCTCAGTCTTGCTCTGATACCAACTGTGGGATTCCCTATGATCATCCTTAATTTTCATAGGAGACCTTCCACAAACTTTTTCGAAGAAGACCTCACGATGCCAAAAGATTGTTCAAATACACCGAGAACTTTGATGATGTCTTGCTGCCCAGCCATGCACCAACCCATTCAATTCTCTCTCCCTACAAAGATAGTCACTCATGTGTGAGCCTCTTCTTATATAGCCTTGTATGCTTCTTGAAAAGCAAGCATCAAAAAGCTACTACACAAAAATATTGTCTACATGGCACCACCAATCTTTGCGATTTCGAAAAGAGCTTTTGTTGAAGAGCTATGCCATAGTTATGAGAGACTCTTCTACATAATATAAGTTATATAATGGCTCTAGAAGCATCCACTTGCATTAACTCTAGTTAATTGGGACACTTGGCACACATGAAGTTACATGGCTAACACATGGATCGTTAGAATTCGCCTATCCAAGAAGGGAGTCCCTTGGAGAGAGAGATATATAGAGGCATATGGTTGGGACGAGATTCATCTCTCTAGCACATGGTGTTTGTCATTGTTAGTCTCTTGCATGTTCATTCATGGATTTGTAGTAGGACCCCATGGATCACTAAGGTAATAGCTTCTCAAATTCACGGTGCAGAACTCAATATACAAGATTTAGGTGCTTTTGAGATATAATGATACTTTTTTGGGGATTTACAGACTATACAATGCATGTTGGATTGTAGACAAGCTGCATCTATTCTTTATCCTTGTCCATATTGCAGTTTATAAACTAATAAAGAGATAATAAAAGAGCATATATGATTAAGATGATGGTGCATAAGCACCTACTTCTAAAAATTTGGATTTACCTTTTTTAAGTTTTCCCATGTCATAAAAATATAATTGTGAAACATTGAAGGAAACTAGTTGCATTGAGATCTGGCTCAAACTAATGGACTCCATGAAGGAAGCAGGCAAGAATCACTCTCTTCTCAAAATGTATTGGAGGAATGACGCAGTCCTCATCTCAAGCTGTGATGGAGGAATGATGCAGTTCTCATCTGGCCAAATTGGAAGAGCAGTACATCTTAAAAACATCCAACGGCAACATCCACTTCCCCGTGGATCCCATATCCACTCCCCTTTGGACGTTGCCAATAGGACCCTCATTAGTGACTCTCGTCTGCTTGTTTGAACTTTCCAGAGGATACAACCAATGGTACATGTCATCCTGGATCATGTAGGAGAGACTTCTGCACGGAGAAACGTACATTTTTTTGTTTTTTAGCGACAGCTTTGCTTCATCAACAAGGATTCTCAGAACTTGAGAGAGCTTCTCGACCGAGCCCAAATCGATATAAGATTGTGTTGGTGGAGCTATTTCGAATTGGCTCCGAAAGTCGATTTGTACTTAAATGCAAGGGTTTCAAGCCAGGGAAAGAGTTAGGAAAATTACCTACCGGCACTTTGTGGAACTTGGGCCTCTTCGAACGATACATCGAATTCCAAGAGTTGGAGATGTTTTACAGTGATGCAGCGACTGCATCAGCCTCCGCAATTCAAGCTACATGTGAAACTCTACAAATCCGTATCCTTTATAGAAAAGATTATTTTGTCGATAGCTCTTTGGATCTCATCCTCAAATGATGGAGCCTCCAAGAACAGTTCCTGTTTTTGCCAATAGTGATCGATTAAATGAATCTGCATCATATCATCATAGTGTGTAGATTCTGTGTGTGTGTGTGTGGGTCTCTACTGCTACAAAGAAGTGTCCACAATCAAGTGTACACTACAAAACGCATTGTATCTACACACATACATGCATGCATACACATATACACACACACATTTGCATACACACATGCATATGCATACACACATGCATATGCATACACACATGCATATGCATACACACATGCATACACACATACATGCATGCATACACATGCATATGCATACACACATGCATATGCATGCACACATATGCATACACACATACATGCATACATACACATGCATATGCATACACATGTACACACATGCATATGCATACACACATGCGTATGCACACACATGCATATGCATACACACATGCATGCATATGCATACACACATGCATGCATATGCATACACACATGCATGCATATGCATACACACATGCATGCATATGCATACACACATGCATGCATATGCATACACACATGCATGCATATGCATACACACATGCATGCATATGCATACACACATGCATGCATATGCATACACACATGCATATGCATCTGTGTATGCATACACACATGCATATGCATACACACATACATATGCATACACACATGCATATGCACGCACATGCATATGCATACACACATGCATATGCATCTGTGTATGCATACACACATGCATATGCATACACACATACATATGCATACACACATGCATATGCATACACACATGCATATGCATACATAGATGCATATGCATACACTGATGCATATGCATACACACATGCATTTTAACATCTCCACATTGGATCATATGGGATCTCCATGTACACCTTGGGAAGTGCATGACCATGATGACTCCAAGATATGTCACATATTTAATGGAGCTCCAGACATGGATGTAGGTAAAAAGTCCATGTGTCAGCACACTCGACAACTTTGCTCCATAGAGTTAGGACATTCTGTCATGTTAAAAATGGAGCGAACAAGTTAAGGATTCCAAAAATTATATCACATAGTCGATATATGAAGAGTACCACCCAGCACCTGGGCATCCTATCGTGAGTTCAGAATGGATTCAGCATACGCCATGCGAGGTGATGTCTCATCGGCGGTCCAAAGCTCGCGATGCTTTTAGAGTAGGCTTACCAAAGCCTGTATGGTTAGATGTTGAAGAGTGGGAATCGATTCAGGATGAGCAGTATCATACTCCTAATCAATATCATCAAGAGCGAGATGTGGCCGCCACACCTTTAGATACATTTGGACCGTTCCATTTAGGTAGCGGCGGATAGGATAGTATGCGCTACCAATTTGTAAGTATCATTTTAATTATTGAATTTTTTTGTGTTAAGCACATCATGTATGTTCATCTAACATTTTGCATGTTTATTATAGGAGTTGGCAGTGGGGCATCCTTCGATGCAAACTGAAAAAGCTTATGGATATCCTCATGCATTGGCTGCACTCTTGCAGGAAATAGAAGGACATGGTGCAAATATTTCATGGGAGAATCTATGATTAGGTAAACTTATAGCTTGGTTTCATATTTTTGGTTGTTGTTTATACATGTCATGTCAATTTGTCACATTTTACACATATGCTTCATTGTAGGATTGTAGGTGTAAATGTTTTGATCCCCTTGCATATATGTATGCTAGTGCTTTGCCACAATTTTGTATTACACTCCTATGTGGTAGTGATATACCATAATTTTGTATTTGATTCCTATATGGAAGTGCTTTGTCACATTGCCACAAATTTGTATTACACTCCTATGGGGCAATGATGTACCATAATTTTGTATTCGATTCCTATATGGAAGTGCTTTGTCAATTTGCCACAATTTTTTATTACACTCCTGTGTGGCAATGATGTACCATATTTTTGTATTTGATTCCTATATGGAAGTGCTTTGTCACATTTTGTATTCGGTTCTATATGGAAGTGCTTTTCCACACTCTTGCACATCCTTCATTTATGGAATATACAACTTCTTGTACATGATTCATGGTTCATTTTTGCTCATATAAAATCATTTTTTGGTTGCCATTAGAGTACATATCACATGTACTTGGTTTAGAATTGGGCAGAGTGTATTGTCTTTTTCTAAAGAACATCATGCTGTAGCAAAAGACAACACACTCAGTCCAAAAAAAATTTTGCAGATATGTTCATCGGTATAAGCGTCGGTACACCTAGTAGAGTCGCCGGTATGGGCATTCCTACACCCAGCAGAGTCGTCGCTATGGACGTCGGTATAAGCATCCATAATACTGGCACTTATACCGACGTCCATAACGATGCCTATATCGATGCCTATACCAGTGCTTATACCAGCGTTATGTTTCCAATTCGCATATTGATTGCGACACTGACGTCGCAGAGAAATTGTGCCCATTCATTTTCCTCGGTAACAGCCTCAGTATACCCTTGATATGTTGTAGTGTATGTGTGGCTCTCCTCCATTCATGGGTTTCCTTCTCATCGTGATCGCTATTATGTGTGCCGTTCCTCAGTCTTGCTCTGATACCAACTGTGGGATTCCCTATGATCATCCTTAATTTTCATAGGAGACCTTCCACAAACTTTTTCGAAGAAGACCTCACGATGCCAAAAGATTGTTCAAATACACCGAGAACTTTGATGATGTCTTGCTGCCCAGCCATGCACCAACCCATTCAATTCTCTCTCCCTACAAAGATAGTCACTCATGTGTGAGCCTCTTCTTATATAGCCTTGTATGCTTCTTGAAAAGCAAGCATCAAAAAGCTACTACACAAAAATATTGTCTACATGGCACCACCAATCTTTGCGATTTCGAAAAGAGCTTTTGTTGAAGAGCTATGCCATAGTTATGAGAGACTCTTCTACATAATATAAGTTATATAATGGCTCTAGAAGCATCCACTTGCATTAACTCTAGTTAATTGGGACACTTGGCACACATGAAGTTACATGGCTAACACATGGATCGTTAGAATTCGCCTATCCAAGAAGGGAGTCCCTTGGAGAGAGAGATATATAGAGGCATATGGTTGGGACGAGATTCATCTCTCTAGCACATGGTGTTTGTCATTGTTAGTCTCTTGCATGTTCATTCATGGATTTGTAGTAGGACCCCATGGATCACTAAGGTAATAGCTTCTCAAATTCACGGTGCAGAACTCAATATACAAGATTTAGGTGCTTTTGAGATATAATGATACTTTTTTGGGGATTTACAGACTATACAATGCATGTTGGATTGTAGACAAGCTGCATCTATTCTTTATCCTTGTCCATATTGCAGTTTATAAACTAATAAAGAGATAATAAAAGAGCATATATGATTAAGATGATGGTGCATAAGCACCTACTTCTAAAAATTTGGATTTACCTTTTTTAAGTTTTCCCATGTCATAAAAATATAATTGTGAAACATTGAAGGAAACTAGTTGCATTGAGATCTGGCTCAAACTAATGGACTCCATGAAGGAAGCAGGCAAGAATCACTCTCTTCTCAAAATGTATTGGAGGAATGACGCAGTCCTCATCTCAAGCTGTGATGGAGGAATGATGCAGTTCTCATCTGGCCAAATTGGAAGAGCAGTACATCTTAAAAACATCCAACGGCAACATCCACTTCCCCGTGGATCCCATATCCACTCCCCTTTGGACGTTGCCAATAGGACCCTCATTAGTGACTCTCGTCTGCTTGTTTGAACTTTCCAGAGGATACAACCAATGGTACATGTCATCCTGGATCATGTAGGAGAGACTTCTGCACGGAGAAACGTACATTTTTTTGTTTTTTAGCGACAGCTTTGCTTCATCAACAAGGATTCTCAGAACTTGAGAGAGCTTCTCGACCGAGCCCAAATCGATATAAGATTGTGTTGGTGGAGCTATTTCGAATTGGCTCCGAAAGTCGATTTGTACTTAAATGCAAGGGTTTCAAGCCAGGGAAAGAGTTAGGAAAATTACCTACCGGCACTTTGTGGAACTTGGGCCTCTTCGAACGATACATCGAATTCCAAGAGTTGGAGATGTTTTACAGTGATGCAGCGACTGCATCAGCCTCCGCAATTCAAGCTACATGTGAAACTCTACAAATCCGTATCCTTTATAGAAAAGATTATTTTGTCGATAGCTCTTTGGATCTCATCCTCAAATGATGGAGCCTCCAAGAACAGTTCCTGTTTTTGCCAATAGTGATCGATTAAATGAATCTGCATCATATCATCATAGTGTGTAGATTCTGTGTGTGTGTGTGTGGGTCTCTACTGCTACAAAGAAGTGTCCACAATCAAGTGTACACTACAAAACGCATTGTATCTACACACATACATGCATGCATACACATATACACACACACATTTGCATACACACATGCATATGCATACACACATGCATATGCATACACACATGCATATGCATACACACATGCATACACACATACATGCATGCATACACATGCATATGCATACACACATGCATATGCATGCACACATATGCATACACACATACATGCATACATACACATGCATATGCATACACATGTACACACATGCATATGCATACACACATGCGTATGCACACACATGCATATGCATACACACATGCATGCATATGCATACACACATGCATGCATATGCATACACACATGCATGCATATGCATACACACATGCATGCATATGCATACACACATGCATGCATATGCATACACACATGCATGCATATGCATACACACATGCATGCATATGCATACACACATGCATGCATATGCATACACACATGCATATGCATCTGTGTATGCATACACACATGCATATGCATACACACATACATATGCATACACACATGCATATGCACGCACATGCATATGCATACACACATGCATATGCATCTGTGTATGCATACACACATGCATATGCATACACACATACATATGCATACACACATGCATATGCATACACACATGCATATGCATACATAGATGCATATGCATACACTGATGCATATGCATACACACATGCATTTTAACATCTCCACATTGGATCATATGGGATCTCCATGTACACCTTGGGAAGTGCATGACCATGATGACTCCAAGATATGTCACATATTTAATGGAGCTCCAGACATGGATGTAGGTAAAAAGTCCATGTGTCAGCACACTCGACAACTTTGCTCCATAGAGTTAGGACATTCTGTCATGTTAAAAATGGAGCGAACAAGTTAAGGATTCCAAAAATTATATCACATAGTCGATATATGAAGAGTACCACCCAGCACCTGGGCATCCTATCGTGAGTTCAGAATGGATTCAGCATACGCCATGCGAGGTGATGTCTCATCGGCGGTCCAAAGCTCGCGATGCTTTTAGAGTAGGCTTACCAAAGCCTGTATGGTTAGATGTTGAAGAGTGGGAATCGATTCAGGATGAGCAGTATCATACTCCTAATCAATATCATCAAGAGCGAGATGTGGCCGCCACACCTTTAGATACATTTGGACCGTTCCATTTAGGTAGCGGCGGATAGGATAGTATGCGCTACCAATTTGTAAGTATCATTTTAATTATTGAATTTTTTTGTGTTAAGCACATCATGTATGTTCATCTAACATTTTGCATGTTTATTATAGGAGTTGGCAGTGGGGCATCCTTCGATGCAAACTGAAAAAGCTTATGGATATCCTCATGCATTGGCTGCACTCTTGCAGGAAATAGAAGGACATGGTGCAAATATTTCATGGGAGAATCTATGATTAGGTAAACTTATAGCTTGGTTTCATATTTTTGGTTGTTGTTTATACATGTCATGTCAATTTGTCACATTTTACACATATGCTTCATTGTAGGATTGTAGGTGTAAATGTTTTGATCCCCTTGCATATATGTATGCTAGTGCTTTGCCACAATTTTGTATTACACTCCTATGTGGTAGTGATATACCATAATTTTGTATTTGATTCCTATATGGAAGTGCTTTGTCACATTGCCACAAATTTGTATTACACTCCTATGGGGCAATGATGTACCATAATTTTGTATTCGATTCCTATATGGAAGTGCTTTGTCAATTTGCCACAATTTTTTATTACACTCCTGTGTGGCAATGATGTACCATATTTTTGTATTTGATTCCTATATGGAAGTGCTTTGTCACATTTTGTATTCGGTTCTATATGGAAGTGCTTTTCCACACTCTTGCACATCCTTCATTTATGGAATATACAACTTCTTGTACATGATTCATGGTTCATTTTTGCTCATATAAAATCATTTTTTGGTTGCCATTAGAGTACATATCACATGTACTTGGTTTAGAATTGGGCAGAGTGTATTGTCTTTTTCTAAAGAACATCATGCTGTAGCAAAAGACAACACACTCAGTCCAAAAAAAATTTTGCAGATATGTTCATCGGTATAAGCGTCGGTACACCTAGTAGAGTCGCCGGTATGGGCATTCCTACACCCAGCAGAGTCGTCGCTATGGACGTCGGTATAAGCATCCATAATACTGGCACTTATACCGACGTCCATAACGATGCCTATATCGATGCCTATACCAGTGCTTATACCAGCGTTATGTTTCCAATTCGCATATTGATTGCGACACTGACGTCGCAGAGAAATTGTGCCCATTCATTTTCCTCGGTAACAGCCTCAGTATACCCTTGATATGTTGTAGTGTAAAAAAATGAAAAAAAAAAATCTACATAGGTAAAATTCCAGAAACCATATGATATAATACTTTGGAAAACCCAAAAGAAAAATCCATATGGTGTAAGGAGAAGATCCTCACACAAAATAGAGCTCAAAGTCAAGAAAATTCCATGAGAATTTATGAAAGCAAGAATGAAACATCATAAGCCATGAAAAGTGCAAAAACCACACAAGTAGAAGGCTAGAATGTTTGTGCATGAAAGTTGAAAGAAGAAAAGATCTGTTACTCACACTAGGAAAAGATATCTAGGAGTGAGAGGCTTGACCTTTTCATAGTGTCACCCTCATGTATGACTTTATATAAGTCTAAAAAATCACAAAAATTATCAAATGATGCTTTCATTCAAATGATGCTTCTGGAGCTACATACACTATCATTTGATGATGAACTTATAGCAATGTATGAGACCTGAAAAACTTATCATTTTGGAACTTAATAATCAGATGCCCTTGACTTGTCTTATTAAGGATTTGAGTTCAAAACATGGGTGCTCCCTTGATGTTCAAAGAGTAGAACTGAGAAAGAAACATGCCAAATGTTTCTAGTCAATAGTGATAGATAGACTAAAGATGCCACGCATGGTTCTTTTGGTGCAAGGAGCAAGTTGAAAGGCTTGTTCAAAGGTTAAAACATAAACACATGGTTTGAAGAATTGAAAGGTTAAAGCTTTGAGTTTATCTTAGATAATGCTAAAAGTAAGATATGGAGAGAATCTCATGATTGAAGCGATCCAAATTGAAGCGATCCAAATTGAAGCTTTGTTTTTTAGCTCAAATTCAAATTGTTCCTAGATATTGGGAATACCTTTACATAGAAGATATAACCACCATAAAAAATCAAGAGGTGTATATAAACACCACACTTCTAGTCGTGGGTGTCACGAGAAAGGTGATAAGGAAGAGAACTCAATCACACACTCTCACACTCAAAGAGGAGCACAGACAAATTGAGCAGAGGAAGAATAATCTTGTTCTTCTTCTTCTATTACCTAAAAGGAATATTCATCAATGAAATAATGCAACAATACAACTAGTGCAATATATAACGACAACAGATAAGGAAAAACCTAATGTCCACAAATGAGTGAGCTGATAAGAAAAACATGTGCCAACACTCTCGATAGATAAATCTCAATGAAGCATCCTTGACATATACTAGCATGACCATTATACATGTCAGAGAAATGAAAAAGTGGTACATGTCATGCTGGATCATCACACCTATCTCATCATTGCCCCTCAATCTCAATGTCATGTCGTGTAATCCAAGCATATTTTGAAAGTTGGTAATCTTCAAAAAGTGGTGATGACCTTGGTGATGGGATGCTAGGTCCTAATGGAGATGTTATGGAACTATGCTTCTAAGCAATATTCCAGAGGGATTATTATTCTCATATAGAACCTAATGTAATTCCAAGCCTCATGGTAAGTCTTGCAGGAAGTAATATGTCCATTAGTTAATGCATCATAGGCTAGCAATAGTTGTCATAGAGTTCACTTATATTTTACATTTAAAACATTCCATGTGGCTAAGTCAATATCCTTACTAGGATTGGGTTCCTTAGAACTTGCTACATAAAATAAAAAGTTTGTGTGTAACTAAGCCCTCATCGTGTCCTTCCACAAATTGTAGTTTGTGCCATTTAACCTCTCATCTTTAAGCAGGAACTTAAGGGAAAATGATGGCAAGTACAACATATTTGAAGATTTTTGGTTTGAAATTGTAGATATGGTCACCATTGAAGCGAATTGAACTTTAAAATTGAATCATCACACTTGCGAAATTGAGTGTGCACCAAAGTTTCGGATGGATTTTGAAGGGGGGCTTAGGTTATCCTCTTTGGATACGTTGATACATTAGGGCCTTAAGATAGCCCGAAATGGAATTAGAGACATTCTTGGGGGCTTAGGATAGCCTCCTAAAGCAGTCATAAAATGGACTCTTTTATATTCTTTGGAGTTACAAGTTGAGTGCGGTGCTTAGTGCCAAAGTGTTGAAAAATGAGTTTCAAGATATGCTCGGGAAATCTACAAATTAATGCCTTGATTCTCAATAATGATGATCAATGAACTCCAAAGGAGATATCCCAAGGTGATACATAAATGCCTTTACAAAATTGCCATGGATTATACAAATACCCCTTGATTGTGTAGTACTATTGTGAGAACTTGGTGTTATCCTAGAGGGTTCATAGATATTGTTGCATCTATAGAGTATATCCAAGTGAAGATATGCACCTCTTTCATACACATACAAAACATGGAAGATAATGCATATGATCCCACTGTAGGAAAACAATTGCTAATATATTATATGATCCCTTGCATGTGAACTATACAAAAGCTTCAAATATGTTCTCTCTAAATAAGTTTGCTCAAAAGTTGATACATTTTGCAAAGATGCAAAGTAAGTAGTCTTAGTCATAAAAAAATAAAGTTTAGATAAAGAACTAATCTAAATATCTACTTCAAACTTTAAAGTTAAATGTAAGGAGGACAACATCGTTGCGCTTGTAATCCAAGCGTGTCAGGCTACCCTACCCTAACTACAAAACGGTTGCAGGGAATATGAATACATCGAAGTCATTTGTGAAAGAGGAATGAGCCATGTTGATATGCTTATAGTATACATCGATCTTCGAAGCCAATTCGAAATAGCTCGACCAACAAAATCTTATATCGATTTGATAGCATGTTTACCTGTGATAATCATGGGCTCAGTCGAGAAGCTCTCTCAAGTTCTGAGAATCCTTGCTGAAGAAGCAAAGTTTTCACTGAAAAACAATAAAATGTACGTTTCTCCGTGGAGAGGTCTCTCCTACATGAGATGTAAGTGGTTGTATCCTCTCGGAAGGTCAGACAACCAGACGAGAGTCACTATCACCGTCTTGTCGGCAATGTCCAAAGGGAAGCACATACTCGATCCACGAGGAACTGCATGTTGCAGCTGTATGTTTTGAAGATGTATTGCTCTTCCAATTTGGCTAGATGAGGACTACATCATTCCTCCATTATAACTTGAGACGAGGACTACATCATTCCTCCATTACAACTTGAGAAGAGAGTGATTCTTGCCTGCTTCATTCATGGAGTCCAATGGTCTATGCCGAATCTCGAGGCAATCAGTTTCCTTCAATGAGTAATGTCCCAATTGATTGTCAGTAAGGATTGTTTTGGGCATTGTTTATTGTTTTGGGCATTGTTTCTCTCTCCCTCCTGATTCACCTATTGAAACATTATTATTATTATTATTATTATTATTATTATTATTATTATTATTATTATTATTATTATTATTATAGGGGGATTAATCTTTGGTTTGACAACCATGACGCCTTACGGTACAACCATAACGTTTATGTATGCATCACAATGTTACGAGATGTGAGTGCTATATATTGTGAGAGAATGTGATGATGTTCTTGCAAGTCAGCTATCAACCGATTCTATAATCCTTGCCTAGTAAACATCTAGAATACTCTACATGGTTCCTTTATTCATTCAACCATCAACGGGAATCCACTTATAGGATCCATAGTTGATTTAGAATTTGGGGCAAAACATATGATTCCAAGGAATATGAGAGCATACGTTGGGTATCTAGAATAGTAGATATTATGGAGCAAAGTAGATCCAATCTCCTTGAAATCCTTATGCCTTGACCTTGTAGAGGAGTCACCATGTGACCTGCATCTCAATGTTGTTGAAAATGTAATTTCTTCTACCTCATTCTTAAAGTATCCACATGAGTGCATCTCCATTTTGTATCCAAGAGACACTCCATTTCATATTTTAAATTGTATTCATTGTATTTGGGTACCTTACCATTTGCTTCTACTAGTACATTCATTTCACTTCAAGGGGAGTGATCCCACATATGATGTAATTTGGAGAGCCTCCTCTGACTCTATGTACGGAGGGCATCTCCCCCTCTTTGTACTTAGTTATAAGTTTGTAGAGGCTACTCCATCATCTTGGCAATCTTATTTCTAATCCATGTGAGTTTACTCATTTCTTGGTCTACTCACTTTGAGTGTCTCACACTCTTTCATTTTGTGACTAGACTCTTCTTTTCATTTTCCTTTTATGCATGTACTATCTACATGGTATCAAAGCACCATGTGGATGTCTTGGTGGTCTTTGCGAAGGTATCTATGGTGCTTTTCGAGAAAGTGGTTGAGGTCTTCACAACATTTCTTCCATCATTGTGATTCTCCATCAATAAGGTGGAGCTTTTGGCCACCATTTTGGTACTGATGAGCACTGATGAGTGTTTTTTGTCCATTTTTTCCCTATCCTTAGCTTCTTTCTATCTCTCTTTTTCCACCATCCCTCCCACCTTTTCATGGAGTTGATGGAACATCTGTACCATTGAAGTGTTTATAAACACTTTTGTATAGCTCATTGGTAGTTCCTTCACTTAGATAGCATTTCGGAGACTCTTCATCCACATGGTGCCCCATCTTATCCTTTTCATGTGTTTTTAAAAACCCTATGCTTCCATTTTGTGGTTTCTCCATCTTTTGATTTGTGCATATACTATATGATGAGAACATAAAGGAAGATATCTTAATAAAATTATTTTTCTTTGGACTAATATTATGTATAACACAGAGTCATAGAAAACGAGAAAAAGAAATGTTCTCTTTTTTATTTGAGAAGAATTGCATAAAATGTTAAATAAATGGCTCATTTTTGTATTCCATAGTGGAAAACAATATTTCATTTTCAGTTGGTACCATGAAAAACCACCATTGAAGCACCAGATTGATGAAGAAGCTAACTAAATTATTTTCAAAGCTAGAAAAGGTCATCAAATGATCCAACACCTTGTGTCATAGTTTCTAATCTCTTAAAGTAGTGGGAATAATGCCAAAAATTTGAGCTAATCTACATGGAGAAATAAAATACACTTTTCAAGGGTGAATATATATAGCATCACATCATTTGACACTAACACAAACATTGGAGGAGCTTTTCGGCATGCTTCTATTTTAGCTCATTAAGCAAACCAGATACCAATCCAACACAAATGCATAGAATGTGGAATGGGGCAAGCTCAAATAATAAAAACAGTGATCCTTATATTTCAATAATAAAATCATTACAAAATTATATGTTTACAAAGTTCAACAAACCTTTTGGAATAGAAGTTGATCATATAAATGATCGACCTCTTGCATAGCAACATCTTCAAGGACTTGAGAAGGTTTTGAGGGCTTTTCTTGCTCTAGAACTGGCTCCTCAAGGTAATCCATGTCTCTTGGCTCATCTTCCAATCGTGGCACGATCTCCCTTGATACAGTCCAAAATCTCTCTAACTCAGCCATATGTTTCATCCCAACCTCCTGATCCTCATTTGGGCATTGATTCAAGCCATTAGTGGGCATCCTAATGAAGCTGACTTGGGCTTCATCCTTCTCTATGAAGCGGACCTTTCAAGAGGAAGTCCTGAGTTTAAGGATTGGCTGGACATATATCTATGAGTTCCTTAAGAGGTGAGCGATGCCTCTACCTTAAGAGGTTGGGTGTGTGAGTGTGTTTTCAATTCATTGTACTCTCAAGAAAAAAAAAGATATCACAAACAAGCCCGCCCAAATGGGAAGTAAGTCTTCAAACGTGATATGTATAGATATGCGAGAAAGCAACTACGCACAAAATATTAAAGGTATGGTCCTGTTGGTGATGAAGATTCAGCCTTCCATCGCTTGACAGATTGAAGGAAACTCAAGATTCAGCCTTCCATCGCTTGACAGATTGAAGAAAACTGATTGCATCCAGATCCAGCTCAAACCACTAGACTCCATGAAGGAAGCAGGCAAGAATCGCTCTCTTCTAAAGTTGTAACGGAGGAATGACATAGTCCTCATCTCAAGCTCTAATGGAGGAATGATGCAGTCCTCATCTCGCCAAATTGGAAGAGTAGTACATCTTCAAAACATCCAACGGCAACATGTAGTTCCCAGTGGATCTGGTATGTGCTCCCCTTTGGACCTTGCCGACAGGACCTTGATTAGTGACTCTCTCCTGCTTGTCTGACCTTTCAAGAGGATACAACCGTTTACATCTCATGTTGGAGAGACTTCTCCACGGAGAAACGTACATTTTGTTGTTTTTCAGTGACAGCTTTGCTTCATCAGCAAGGATTCTTAGAACTTGAGAGAGCTTCTCGGCCAAGCCCACGAATGCAAGGGTTTGTGTTTGTGGAGCTATTTCGAATTGGCTCCGAAAATCGATGTCTACTAAAATGCAAGGGTTTCAAGCCATGGAGAGAGTAAGGAAAATTACCTTCCGGAACTTTGTCGAACTTGGGCCACTTCAAACGACGCATCGAATTCGAAGAGTTGGAGATGTTTTACAATGATGCGGCGAATGCATCCGCCTCCGCAATTCAAGCTACATGTGAAACTCTGCAAATCCGTATCCTTTATAGAAAAGATTATTCTGTTGATAGCTCGTTGGATCTCGTCCTCAAATGATGGAGCCAATAATGATCGATTAAATGAATCCGCATCATAGCATCATAGTGTGTGTGTGTCGCTGTTGCTCCATAGAAGTGTCCACAATCAAGTGTACGCTACAAAACGTGCTGTATCTATGAGCATGAGAGAAGACCTAGAGAATTTGATAATATTGCGGATCTTTGCAAGTGCTTGTTTCTCTAAGATTTTCCCGAGAGACAGTATTGCTTCTGCTTGTGGTGTTCTCAAAATAGTCAATTATCATATCATCCAGATCTGGCTCTTCACCACTGTCGAGAGATTTATGCTCTTGGTTAGACAAGTTATCTCTTCGAATCCGTCTGGTCATAGAAGCTATCTCTTCCAAATTCCAATCCACGTGTGCTACAGAAGGCAATTCCATAAAATTTTTTTGTTCAAAGTTTCTTATAGACAAAAGAGATCGATGGTAACTTCTGCTCCTTGTAGATATGGATCATATAGTTAATATTCAGTAGTCCATCATTAGCAACCGCCCATAATCTATTGCATGATCACTAGGCTAAAATGTGTTAATCGCACTTGGTTGTAGTGATTAGTGATTTCTGTATATAGATAATGACGATGATTGTTGAAAAATGACCATTGTTTAAAGTGATGGCGATGATGCTGTTAATGCTAATCAATGGAATATATTGGTTTCAGAATGAGAGGCCTTTCAAGGGTAGAATGCAGAACTTGAATCACAGTGCAGAATTTACGGAATTGTAAAGTGTATGACATATGGACTCCATCTTCGTTATAGAGGCCGTTAAGGTACTCTGCTCAATTGGAAACGTTTCATAACTGCTCTTGTTTTGTCATTCAAACATTACAAACATAATTTTTGTACCTCAACATTCGTGTGAACAATTAGGACGACTGAGCTTTGTCACTTTATAGCGATTTCACATTTCCCGGCCAGACAATGAAGGCTTATATATGAAACAACCTGATTTGATTTCGAAAAAGAAAAAAAAATTATGCTCATCATTTTTTGAGTCGGGCTTTGTTTCTCTAAACAAATATCTACCGCTCTGACAATAACTTTTGATTGGTTCTTTACCTTGTTCAATTAATAAAATAACATAAAAGTTTTTATATCTAGAGCCTACTGTTGCTATGTGTGAACTTAACCCGATGACACATGGTGTGACTTAGCAAACTTGTGTCATCCTATCTGAACCCACCTTTATATTTTCTATTTTCTAGTTAAAGTATAAAAATCAAAATTTTTTAAATGATTTCACATCATTACTTTTCTGCTAAGAAAAATTATAGCACTTAAAAGAAAAAAATGTGAAGAGCATCTTTATTGGGGTTGAGAACTCTAAGCCATCCTCCTTTGACGAGACACAAGATGAAAAAAGATAGAGTAGAGATTTCAAGAGTCAAAATCTATGTGCTATGTGAGAATCTATTGGAATAACAAACTCTCCTAGGAAAATCTAGGTGCTATGTGAGAATTTATTGGAATAACTCTACGACCTCATTTATTACAATGAGCTAGTCAAATTCACCCAACTTTTTCTTTGATTGGCTCACATGAGATATTCAATGAATGTGACTATCTTCTCAGAGTCGTGATGATAAACCATCTTTTCCATTCTATTAAGCATTGTGAATGGACCACAACACCTAGGAAAAAAATTTCGGCATGGTTTCATCCTCATGTTCTCATACCTAGATGGATCTTTAAGATAGACTTGCTCTCCTATCAAACTTAATTTCTTTCCTTTGATTGGTTATCATAGTATCTAGCTTTATCACGAGATCTTCTAATTAAGTTCTCTGTAACTCTAAGAATATCACTCTTCTCTTCCAAGAAATCGTTTTCATCTTGGGCTCTCTCATATTCTAAGCATACTGGACTTTGTTGACGTCCAATATGAGGGCATGGTTGTACACCTATACTCCTTCAATACATAAAGATAAGCCCAATGTAATAGATGGAATCTTGTTTAGCTCTCAAGAGTTTTTTCACCAATCCACATGATCAATCAGTAGATTGCATAATCAATGATCAATCACCACTATCATGATCAACAATCAATCATTATCATGATCAATGATTAATCATCACTATTACCATGAATAATGAGTGACAACATGAATCAAAATCTTTAATCAATTATGAGTTATGAATGATGACATGATCATTAAGCTATGATCAATGATCCCCTTCTCCAAGAGAAAAGGCATGCTCACTTAGACAATCCGATCAAAATAGTCGATCATTGAAATGATCCTTTGTCCCTCATTTCTTCAGCAAATTACATGTCTCGTGGTTTAAAATAAAGTTTTAAAAAATGAAAACAAAAACTCTACATATGTAAAATTCCAAAAACCATATCATATATTACTTTGGAAAACCCAAAAGAAAAATCCACCATATGATATAGTACTTTGGAAAGAAAAATCCATATGGTGTAAGGAGAAGATTCTCACACAAAGTAGAGCTCAAAGTGAAGAAAATTCCATGGAAATTTATGAAAGCAAGAATGAAACATCATAAGCCATGAAAAGTGCAAAAATCACACTATCAAAAAGCTAGAAAGTTTGTGCATGAAAGTTGAAAGAAGAAAAGATCTCTTACTTACACTAGCAAAAGATATCTGGCAGTGAGAGGCTTGAACTTTTCATAATGTCCCCCTCATGTATGACTTTATATAAGACTAAAAAATGACCAAAATTATCAAATGATGCTTTCAATTAGCTCTTTATTGCCAACTCGCTCAGAAAATCTCTTGCTATATCTACAGAGAGTATACGTTAGAATACAACTTTTCAAAGCTATAAATTACCGAAATGGTATATCTCACTACCACTAAGATTGGAACTTCCCCCTCCTAGATATTTTAATACTCGACAATACCCTTCATAGTTGTCCAAGTATTGTAATGTTCCCAAATCATTCTATAAGAGCTTCTAGTCGTTCCTATTATCTGGACTATTGAATTTAATCTGATGTTGGGTGGTGGGTCGTCTTAGTTGAATATCTTCCTTCTATCTATCTTGCTCCATTTGGCCTAGCATTTTTTATAAACCTTCAAGCATCTTTATGTGTTGTGGAGGTACATACACTATCAGTTGGTGATGAACTTATACCAATGTACGAGACCTAAGAAACTTATCATTTTGGAACTTAATAATCAGATGCCCTTGACTTGTCTTATTCAGAAATTGAGTTCACAAAATGGGTGCTCCCTTGATGTTCAAAGAGTAGAATTGAGAAAGAAACATGCCAAATGTTTCTAGTCCATAGTAATAGATAGGCTAAAGATGTCACACATGGTTTTTTCAGTGCAAGGAGCAAGCTAAAGGGCCTGTTCAAAGGTTAAAACATATACATATGGTTTGAAGAATTTAAAGGTTAAAGCTTTGAGTTTATCTTAGATAATTCTAAAAGTAAGATATGGAGAGAATCTCATGATTGAAGGGATCCAAAAGCCATGGATTTTTTCTTTTACTCAAATTCAAATTGTTCCTAGATATTGGGAATACCTTTAAGATAGAAGATCTAACCACCATAGAAAATCAAGACGTGTATATAAACACCACACTTCTAGTTGTGGGTGTCACGAGAAAGGAGATAAGGAAGAGAACTCACTCACACACTCTCACACTCAAAAAGGAGCACAGACACATTGAGCCAAGGAAGATAGTCTTGTTTTTCTTCTTCTATTACATAAAAGGAATATACATCAAAGAAATAATGCAACAATACAAATAGTGCAATATATGAAGACAACACACAAGGAAAAACCTAATGTCCACAAATGAGTGATCTCGTAAGAAAAAAATGTGCCAACACTCTCGATAGATAAATCTCAATGAAGCATCCCTAACATATACTAGCATGACCATTATAGATGTTAGAGGAATGAAATAGTGGTACATGTCATCCTGGATCATCACACCTTGGGCTTCATATCTCAACATTTCCCCTCAAGCTCAATGTCATGTCGTGTAATCCAAGCATATTTTGAAACTTCTTCAACTTCTCAGCTCCAAGTGCTTTAGTGAAAATATAAACAACCTTCTCATATATCCTCATGTAAACAAGGGCAATATCACCTCTGAATAGATTTTTCTAATGAAATGATAATGTACCTCAATATGCTTTGTTCTACTATTAAAAATAGGGTTTTGTGCTAACTCTTTGCTACTTAGATTATCACTATAGATGATGATATGCTTTTGTATTTCCACACCTAGATCTACAAGTAGCATCTCTAGCCATCATGCTTCACATGATGCCATTGCAACACGTCGTTACTCAAGAATACAAGAATGGGTTTCTTCTTACTGCTTAATGTAATAGTTGCACGCCAAAGTGAGAATAGAAAGACACTAGTAGATCTTATATCTAGAATGCCACGAACCCAATTTAGAGTGATATATCCATGAACATGCAATTCTGCACCATCTTCATAAAATAATACATAATCTAAAGAAGCACTCACATAACATAGAGAGCATCTCAAAAAATCTAAATTTGGTTTTTAGGGAACCTACATAAATTTACATTCAAGTCCAATAAAGTATCTTAGATCAGGCCTTGTAATTGTGAGATACATCAAACTTGTCACAATTTCCCTCTGCATAGTAGCATTTTCCAATGCTTCATTAATGTTTTATCAAAGAGAACTTGTTTGTCATGATTGGTGATTTCCTTGATGGAAAGGACTTTCATACACAAGTTTGGCAAGGAAAGTACATTTCATCAGGCTTTGCATTCTCCTCAATGATTTGTAACTTTTTACTTTTCCTTTACCCTCAATTCGAAGACTCTTGTTATTTCCAAAGTACAGTTCGCCTGTGTAGTCTTCTAACTCTTGAAATGAGACAAGTTCCTTGCACATGTAAGAGGTTGCACCACTATCAAATATCCACTCCTGAGATGAGATGGAAGTGATTAGGGCATTGGGCTATTTTGACATAAAGCGATATTCATGTGAATAGTGAGACTTATCATAAGAGGACTTACCTTGATTCTTGGAAGTAGAGGCTTTAGAATTTTCCTTCTTTTTATAGAAAAACTTATCAATATGCCTAGATTTTCCATAATAGTTGCATGCGAGTTTCTTGGATCACTTGTTGAAGCCTTGTTTAGGATCATTTGTTGAGTGATTACAAAATTTCTGAGCCTTTTTGAAAGGACCTTTAGCTTTCAATGCTTCTTCTTATGATGTTGATGACTTTGCTTGCAACCCATGGAGGAGCAAGAGTCTTCGCACTTCCTCCTAATTTAAAACTTGGTGTCGATTGTAACGTTTTGTTACCAAACTCTTGTATGATGTAGGAAGCTTATTTAGAAGCCTAAAAAACCATATCTTTGATTGATACTTGTTTGCCACACAATGTTTGTGTTGGTAATGTTCAAAAGTGGTGATGACCTTGGTGATGGGATGCTAGGTCCTAATGGACATGTTATGGAACTATGCTTCTAAGCCATATTCCATAGGGATTATTATTCTTTTATAGATCATAAAGTATTTTCCAAGCCTCGTGGTAAGTCTTGCAAGAAGTAATATGTCCATTAGTTAATGCATCATAGGCTACCAATACTTGTCATTTGATTCACTTATATTTTACATCGAAAACATTCCATGTGGCTTAGTTAATATCCTTGTTGGGATTCGGTTCCATAGAACTTGCTACATAAAATAATAAGTTTGTGTATTAAGTAAGCCCTAATCGTGTTCTTCCAGAAATTGTAGTTTGTGCCATTTAACCTCTCATCTTTAAGTATGAACTTAGAGGTAAATGATGGCAAGTACAACTAATCTGAAGACTTTTGGTTTGAAATTGTAGATGTGGTCACCACTAAAACGAATTGAACTTTAAAATTGAATCATCACACTTACAAAATTTAGTGTCCACGAAAGTTTGGGATGGATTTTGAAGGGCAGGCTTAGGGTATCCTTTTTGGATACGTTGACACATTAGGGGCTTAAAATAACCCAAAATGGACTTAGAGACATTCTTGGGGGCTAAGGATAGCCTCCTAAAGCACACATAAAATGGACTCTTTTATATTATTTGGAGTTAGAAGTTAAGTGGGGTGCTTACTCCCAAAGTGTTGAAAACTGAGTTTCAAGATACGCTTGGGAAATCTACAAATTAATGCCTTGATTGTCAATAATGATGATCAATGAATTCCAAAGGAGATATCCCAAGGTGAAAGTTAAATACCTTTACAAAATTGCCATGGATTATACAAATACCGCTTGATTGTGTAGTACTATTGTGAGAACTTGGTGTTATCCTAGAGGATTCATAGATACCATTGCATCTATAGAGGATATCCAAGTGATGATACGCACCTCTTTCATACACATAAAAAGCGTGCAAGATAATGCATATCATCCTAGTGCATGAAAACAATTACTAATATATTATATGATCCCTTGCATGTGAACTATACAAAAGCTTCAATTATGTTCTCTCTAAATAAGTTTGCTCAAAAGTTGATACATTCTGCAAAGATGCAAAGTAAGTAGTCTTATGGTCATAAAAAATAAAGTTTGGATAAAAAACTAATGTAAATATCTACTTCAAACTTTAAAGTTAAATGTAAGGAGGATAACATTGTTGCGCTTGTAGTCCAAGTGTGTGAGGCTACCCTACCCTAACTACAAAACAGTTGCAGGAGAATATGAATACATCGACATCATTTGTGAAAGAGGAACGAGCCATGCTGATAGGCTTATAGTATACATGATTTTCGGAATAGCTCAACCACCAAAATAGCTCGACCGACAAAACATGATAGCCAATTTCGAAATAGCTCGACCAACAAAATCTTATATCGATTTAACAGCATGTTTAGCTATGATATTCGTGGGCTCCACCGAGAAGCTCTCTCAAGTTTTAAGAATCCTTACTGAAGAAGCAAAGTTGTCACTGAAAAGCAATAAAATGTACGTTTCTCCATGGAGAAGTCTCTCCTACATGACGAGAGTATCCTCTGGGAAGGTCACACAACCAGACGAGAGTCACTAATCAGGGTCTTGTGGGCAATGCCCAAAGGGGAGCACATACTCGATCCACGGCGAGCTGCAAGTTACAGCTGGATGTTTTGAAGATGTAGGGCTCTTCCAATTTGGCGAGATGAGGACTACATCATTCCTCCATTACAACTTGAGATGAGGACTGCATCATTCCTCCATTACAACTTGAGAAGAGAGCAATTCTTGCCTACTTCATTCATGGAGTCTAGTGGTCGGAGCCGGATCTGGATGGAATCAGTTTCCTTCAATGTGTCAAGCGATGGAAGGCTGAATCTTGATCACCAACAGGACCATACCTGTAATGTTTTGTGCGTAGTTGCTTTCACTACAACATATCGGGGGTATACCGAGGCTTCTACCGAGGAAAATGAACGGGTGCAATTTTGCCCCGACGTCGGTGTAAGGGTCGGTGTAGGCATTGGAACCAAACCGCCGGTATAAACATCGGTATAAGAGTCGATATAAGCGTCGGTATAAGCGTCGGTATACGTGACGGTATAAGCGACGGTATAAGCGATGGTATAAGGGACGGTATTCCCCTGGGCAAAATAGTCGGTATAAGCATCGGTATCTGCCTGGGGATACCGACGCTTATATCGTTGCTTATACCGACGACCATATCTGCAAAAATTTTTTTGGCAGAGTATGTTGTCTCTTGCTACAGCAACATTCCCATGCTGTTGTGTAGCAAAAGACAATACACTCTGCCCAAGAAAAGCCCAATTACATGTGACATGTACGACAGGCAACAGAAACATGATTTGATAAAGCAAAACATACTGTCAAATACAAAAGACATGGGAGAAATCAATCATGAACCATGTACAAAGAAATGAGACACATTGACATGATATTTATAAACAACAACCAAAACACATGTATATGTGTGTATGCCTATGTATATACATGTGTATATGTATATGTATTATGTGTCTATATTTGTATATGTGTAAATATTTGTATGAATTTTTAAAAACCCTAGAACCCTAATCCTAATGACCTAGACCTAAAACATGTGTATGTTT
>CM035406.1:168519992-168549992 GCA_020310875.1 Ceratopteris richardii
CTCTCTCTCTCTCTCTCTCTCTCTCTCTCTCTTTCTCCCTCTCTCTTTATGTTTCTCTAGATCTCTCTCTTTCTTTCATCTCTCTCTCTCTATCTCACTCTATATCAATCGAAAACAAAACAATCACTTACATCGATGTAATTGTTTGGAGCATTGTCCTCAAGGTCCACTTAATGATGCCCTTTGTCGAATTCCAAAGATTTGATTCCAAAAAGCTCCTGCAAAACAAAAGAGAAGAGAAATTAGAAAAGGGAAAACACAAAGAGAGAGAAATGGTGCTACAGTATGTGAAACTCTTACAAAAATTTCAGATCTAGAGAAACAGAGATGTAGAGAAAGAGAGAGAGAGACAGAGAGAGAGAGAGAGAGAGAAAGAGTGAGAAAGAGAGAGACCTGTGTACACAATTGGCGCAGAATGTAGTTCGCACGCGCAAACTCGACAGTAGCAAAGTTTGGTTCAAAATGCAAGCAAATGTCGAATTTTTGCTCTCGGGCCCGGTTAAAATGTTGCCTCGGTATAACCGTCGGTATAAGTGTCGGTATACGTGTCTGTATAAGCATCGGTATAAGCGTCGGTAATTTATAGTAAAATACCGACACCTATACCGGCGCTCATACCGGCGCCTGTATACCGACGATTAAATGACAGTCGGTATTGCATCCGTGGTTTTTCAAGCATTTTCAACGGTCATACTGACGCCGGGGCGTGACCGTCGGTATGGGCAACGTCGATATGCCCCTAATATGTTGTAGTGTTTCTCGCATATCTATAGTTTGGGCGGGATTGTTTGTAATTTCGCAAGCCTATATGTGCATGAAGACGAATCTTAAAGATCGGCTTATACGAGGCCCATCTCTGTTTCAGTCTTCTTTCAATTATTCTCCCTAAAATATTTCATTCAAAGTGAATGCCTGCCAATACAGAGAAGAATTTTTATTCGTTTTATCACTATTAAACTCTCTCATTGTTATGCATAGCTTTGAATATTGTTTCAATCGATTGAGACAAAAAGCAATGGATGTTTGTTTTATTTTTATGATTAATCTCGTTCATTATTATGTATAGTTTTGAGTAATGTCTCAATTGATTGCCAGTAAGGATTGTTTTGGGCATTGTTTATTGTTTTGGGCATTGTTTATTGTTTTGGGCATTGTTTATTGTTTTGGGCATTGTTTCTTTCTCCCTCCTGATTCACCTATTGATACGTTATTATTATTATTATTATTATTATTATTAGTATTAGTATTATTATTATTTATAGTTATATTACTTTGGAAATTGAAGGTTGGTGAATGTGCAAACTACAAAAGAAATAGGAGGATTAATCTTTGGTTTGACAACCATGACGCCTTACGGTAAAACCATCACGTTTATGTATACATCACAATGTTACGGGATGTGAGTGATATATATTGTGAGAGAATGGGATGATGTGCTTGCAAGTCACCTATCAACGAATTATATAATCCTTGCCTTATAATCATCTAGAATACTCTACATGGTTCCTTTATTCATCTAACCATCAATAGGAAACCAATTATAGAATCCATATTGATTTAGAATTTGGCTCAAAACATATGATTCCACGGCATATGAGAGCATGTGTTGGGTATCTAGAATAGTAAATAATATGGAATAAAGTAGATCCAATCTCCTCGAAATCCTTATGCCTAGACCTTGTAGAGGAGTGAGCATGTGACCATCATCTCAAAAATGTTGAAAATATAATTTCTTCTACCTCATTTCTTAAGGTATCCAGATGAGTGCATGTCCATTTTGTATCCAAGAGACACTCCATTTCATATTTTAAATTGTATCTCATTGTATTTGGGTACCTTGACATTTGCTTCTACCAGTGTATTCTTCAAGGGGAATTATCCCACATATGATGTAATTTGGAGAGCCTTCTTTGACTTTATATACGCAGGGCTTCTCCCCCACTTTGTACTTAGTTATAAGTTTGTAGAGGCTACTCCATACTCTTGGCAATCTCATTTCTAATCCAGGTGAGTTTACTCATTTCTTGGTCTAATCACTTTGAGTCTCTCACACTCTTTCATTTTGTGACTAGAGTCTTCTTTTCATTTTCCTTTCATGCATGTACTATCTACATGGTATCGAGGCACTACGTGGATGTCTTAGTGTTCTTTGCGAAGGTATCTATGGTGCTTTTCGAGAAAGTGGTGGAGGTCTTTGCAGCAATTCCTCCATCATGGTGATTCTTCATCAGTAAGGTGGAGCTTTTGGCCACCATTTTGGTACTAATGAGCACTCATGAGTGCTTTTTATCCATTTTTTCCCTATCCTTCACTTCTTTCTATCTCTGTTTTTCTAGCATCCCTCCCACCTTTTCATGGAGTTGATGGAAAATCTCTACCATTGAAGTGTTTATAAACACTTTTGTGCAGCTCATTGGTAGTTCCTTCACTTAGATGGCATTTTGGAGACTCTTCCTCCACATGGTGCCCCATCTTATTCTTTTCATGTGTTTTTAAAAACCCTATGGTTCCATTTTGTGGTTTCTCCATCTTTTGAATTGTACATATACTATATGATCGGAACATAAAGGAAGATATCTTAATAAAATTATTCTTCTTTGGAATAATATTGTCTATAACATGGACTCATAGAAAAGGAGAACAAAGAAATGTTCTCTTTTTTTATTTGAGAAGAATTGCATAAAATGTTGAAAAAATGGCTCATTTCCCTATTCCATAGTGGAAAAAATTATTTCATTTTCAATTGATATCATGAAAAACCACCATTGAAGCACGAGATTCATGAAGATGCTAACTAAATTATTTTCATTCTAAAAAAAACGTCATCAAATGATCTAGCACCTTGTGTCACAGTTTCTACTTTCTGAAAGTAGTGGAAATAATGCCAAAAACAAAGAAACTCGGTCTCTTGATATGGCGCTTCGCACTCTTGATGAGAGATTTATGTTCTCATTCTTATTGAGAATTTGAGTTAATCTACGTGGAGAAATAAAATACACTTTTCAAGGGTCAATATATATAGCATCAGATCATTTGACACTAACATAAACATTGGAGGAGCTTTTCTGCATGCTTCTATTTACCTCATTAAGAAAACCACATACCAATCCAACACAAATGCACAGAATGGGGAATGGGGCAAGCACAAATAATAAAAAGAGTGATCCTTATATTCCAATATTTAAATAATTACAAAATTATATGTTTTCAAAGTTCAACAAACCTTTTAGAATAGAACTTGATCATACAAATGCTTGGCCTGTTGCATAGCAACATCTTCAGGGACTTGAGAAGGTTTTGAGGGCTTTTCTTGCTCTAGGTTTGGCTCCTCAAGGTCATCCATGTCTCTTGGCTCATTTGCCAATAAAGACACAAGCTCCCTTGATGCAGGCCAAAATCTCTGTAACTGAGCCATATGTTTCTTCCCAACCTCCTGATCCTCATTTGGGCATTGATTCAAGCCATTTGTTCGCATCCTAATGAAGTTGACTTGGGCTTCATCCTTCTCTTCAACAATCTACTGCCTGAATATTTTGAGGCCAAAGGCGACATGGCCAATTCAGCAAAAGCTATCCCCATCTTTTGTATCTGTGGGTGCTTGAATGACCCATCATCATTAATAGAACCACTCTTCTAAAGGCGTATGGGATGTCTACTAGAAAAGGGAATATTGGTTCCTAGGTACTATTGTAAATACATCGTCACAATATATATTGTATTACAATGGCCTTAGGGGTTCCATGGGGTTTGAAAAAAAACTTTAGTCTAGAGGACTCATCCTCGATCTCCATGTCCTTTGTCTTTATTCTAGACTTCTCATGCCTTGCCCTTTGGATATGAGAGAGCAAGGCAAAGTGGCAATCTTCATTAGGCTCACCACTCTTCTTTCGAGGTTTTTGCAAACAAAGGATGAGTGTCAACTCAAAGATTGTTTACAAAATGTAACATATATCAATGGTTCTATTGCTTAGCATTGAATAAATGGATAAAATATTTTTTAGGAGACTTAAATGAATAAATACTTAGAGGCCAACTGCCACATATCTTGCTTCAACTCAATGCTTGGCATCGACTAGTTGTGGAAACCTATACGTAGAGTCACCTCGCATTGGAATCCTAGTGAAATTCGATGCCTGTCATCGAATTTCCACTAACTATTGTTTTTGCACATAACAATTGTCCAACATTCAATGCTATGCATCAAATTATAACATGTCTGTTCCTATGATTTGATGCCTCGCATTAAATAGCACAACAACATCATTCTGTACTAGGGTATAAGGAGCTGTAAACTGTCTACAAATTCCTCTAGACTAATAGAAAAGGCTGAGTTCATGTGAGGTATACTCACACCCATTATCTGAATGTGAAGCCTTAAGCTTAGTTCCTTTTTGAGTCTCAACTAAAGCAAGCCATTTTGTGAAAGTAGAGAATACCTCATCCTTTGCTTTGATAGGTTATACACAGACTTTTCTAGTAGCATCATCTATGAAATTGGAGAAGAGAATCACCTAATGAACTTGTGGGCATAGGACCACACACATTTGTATGAATGCGTTCTAAAGGCTGAATTGAAGAGTCAATGTGCATCTTGTGTACATTTCTGCTTTGCTTTCCATGTTGACAATGTCACAAAATGAAAAATCAGAGAAAGGTAACACAGGTAATTAGCCAAAAAGAGAAAGATTTTCCATTCCACTACATGATATATGGCCCAAACAGCCACACCAAATACAAGCCATAGGTTGTTCAATAACAGCTAACAAGCCTTTTTTCTCTGATACAAATGAAGGATAAAGTGAGCCAACTTTGCTTCCTTTTGGAATAACCATATTGCCCTTTGATATGCAAACTGAGCATAGAAGACTACCTTGTAGCCAAGGTCACCAAGTTGGACGAATGACATCAAAGTTCATGATAACTGAGGTACATGGTGTACATTATGCATAGTAAAATTTGAACCATCAATGAATTGCACAATCACATCTTCGATCCTGACAATGTCATACTGGTAAGAGTCACCAAGTCTCATAGTACTAAGAGACTTTGCTGCATAATTAGAGAACCATTCTCTGTGTGGTGTCATGTGGAAAGAAGCACCAAAATCTAGCAGCCATGTGTGGGAAAGAGAATAAGCCATAAGAACCTCATTTTGCATAGTGCTATCAAGTGTGAACACATCACCATCATAACAAATAGCATGAATTTCTTCAATCTTCACAGACAAGGTAGATGGTGTAGGTAGCTATTTAACATACCATCAACATTTTTCCTTTACCTTTAGCATTCCTTAATGCATAATAGTCTTTCTTCATGTGTCCTTGCTTATGAAAATAATGTCATTTGACATCCCTCTTCCTTGATTTACTTCTACTCTTACTCCATTGACCATTTTTTTCCTTATTCTTGCTCCCGCCACGTTGTTGATTCTTTCCTTGGTAGGAATCATGAACATTATATGAATCTCCACTGTGAGTGCCAACCATAGATTTTCTACAAATTTCCTCACTCAAGAGCGCTCCACATATGTCATCATAGACAAGTTTACTACTAGGTGCACTATTGCTAATAGTAGTGCAAATCCTATCCCATGATGATAGCAAGGTGCATAATAATAAGATTGCTTTCATTTCATTATCCATATCCATTCTGTGAGCCTGTATTTGGTAGAATATAGCATCAAAATCATTTAGATGAGCAGCAACACTATCTGTGTCCATGCGAAGGTCATATAATTTTCTCATTAGATACACTTTATTTGATGTCCTCTCCTTTTCATATGTATTGCATAACTTCTTCCAAAGCTCCTCTACACTTTCATAGTCTAATATTGTAAAGTAAACATTATCCTCCAAGTGCAATCAAATGGTAGACCTGGCCATTTCATCTAAATCATCCCAATCATCTTCATCCATGTTAGTAGGCTTCCTTGAGACTCCATTTATTGGCTTCCATTGCCTCCTCTAAATTAGCACATCTTCAATCTAATTCTTCAATAGAGCAAAGTTTGTGCCATCAAATTTTCAGATCTCAAAATGTTCTTTGCCCTGCAAGTTATAGCCCCTCCTTGGAACACTAGCACTAGACCTTGATCCACTATATGTGCATGAGACCTTTGATGCCATGATGATAGAGAACTCAACTGAATGATAATGGAGCTAGAAGAGTCCAAATCCCACTAAGGCTCAAAGAAGGATGACTAAGTGTCAGATTTTGGGAGAGAATTCACCAATCTGCCCAAAAGATTGAATTAATGAACTATAATGACCAACCAAAAGGAGTAGGTGAGAATAAATGTGCTCACACCAATAACTATATCAAGGATTAAAACGACAACTGTATAGTTGAAAAAACCAAAAATATGGATACATTTTGCTAGAGTATCCTCTGCAAAATCATCATATAACAAGTGTGAAAATATCATAAAACTGCAATTAGTGACATGTTTACCTGCATAGTGAATCATTTACTCCACTACATATAATCAATTACCCATAAGAGCCAACTAGGCTTTTAGATCACCTATGAACAATTATCATACATCTCCGATGGCGAGAGCGGATAAGTCTTCCACTTGCACCACCGAAGAGACTCGCTTTATCAAATGCAAAAGGCTTTATGAAAAAAACAACGTAATCGCTATATCAATAAGCACATGGATATACATAACTGGTATCCAAAGAAGCATACATAATGTGTATGTGCTCAATATATGCAGTAAAATGACACTGAAAGGCTGAATGCACAACCCAAATAATGTATGTCAACTCTATTGTTTAAGCTCTAAAACTTGCATAAATTTGTAGTGGCTGCTCCCACCACAATTGAAAACCTTTTGAGAAACCTATCATGTGGATTAAACCACAGCCCCAAAACGTGCGTATTTATTGTTGGAGAAGTACAAAAACACTCTTCTTGATGTTCTTGGAACTATGTGAAGGGAAGTATGCACGAAAGTAATCCAAAATAGCTCCAAAAAACACCCCAAAATTGCTTCAAAATTAGGCTTTGAAAGTAAAGAATGAAGCTTTGATGGACCAAAACATGGTCAAGGTAATATTAACCTTAGTTTTTCCCCTTCTTCAGACACCAAAAAAGTGTAGCTTATTGGCAAGAGATTGCCATGGTTAAGTGAGCTTTGGGGAGGAACAATACTGGGATGGATGACCTCTCGAGAAGTATCGAGAACCTCTACCTTTCTTGATCATTGAGGTCCTCTTGCACATGTAGCCAATAACACCAGTGGTGACTTCCGTGACTAGGATGAAAAGGTATGCCAAGGTCTATGCCTTGGTTGTGGCCTTAGTCGTAAGTCTTGGACAAACACTTGGGTGGGTGGGTGGGTGCTTGCTTCACCCACACAAAAGGAGCAAAGATTTTGCATCGAAATGCTCTGATACCAGTGAAGTATTTTGAAGGTGATGCACCACAGTGTGCTCTCCTTCTTGAGAGCTCCAAGATGATATCCTTAGGGTACAAAAGCGATCTCCATGCCCCACACACGGTACTCTGCACAAAGGCTATAGAATACGCAAGAAAACACAATACAAAGGGAGCACGAACAGAGACTTCTCAAATGTTACAAATGCGATTGAACTTACAGTTTCTGTCTAATTAGGCCACTATATGTTTTATTAAAGAACATATACAAAAGTGTTCGGTAGCCATTTCGCCTTTCATATGGACACTAATGATAACAAGAAAGAGAGAAAAAATAACTCTAGAGCATTTTCCTGATACAAATGAAGCCTTTCAATGCAAAATTGAAGCAGTCTTAGAAGCGCCAAGTCTCTGATTTGCAATCCTTGTCGAGCCTAAACAAAACTTTGAAATCTCTGATTGGTTCAAGAGTGGTATAAACACCAAAAACCAACAAAAATCATGCCAAAAGTGTGTGACAATAGCTGAAAACATGATAACTGAGAAAAATTGATGCACTTTGCTCCTTGCCAATCTTCGTTAGTCAAAAGTAGTCCAACACTTCCGAATGAAAGCTACGATGCCACACCAAGTGACAGAAGTCAATTCCAAAGCCAAATAATCAAAAGCTAGTATCTGCTCAAGCTCTCTAAAGGGATTTGAGTCCATCAAAACTTCTTCAAATAAAGTATTTTTTGATGTTTAATGAAGATTATAGTATAGCTTCTTAGTATGAAAATAATCCCTTCAATCGGAGGCTAAAGCATCAAGCTATGGGAAGGAGAAGATGGATATGTCAAGGTATGAAGACGAAAATCAAGTTCTTCATGAGAAGGGTACTTCGATAGCTTGAAAATGGGTTCTTTATAGATATTTCACATGCTCCAATGACCGTCATCCCATATCCACAACCCTTAATACATGTATATACATTTGTTTTCCTTAATCATGCTCAATATTCATGGTTCTTCTCCCCCAAGTTCAAGAAAAAAACTCAAATTTGACTAATTTGTTTACCTCTTCCGAATTCAGTGTCACTCAACTTATTCTTTCTCCACAGCAACTCACATGGCATGCACTAATCCACATGAGAGTGCTCAGTAATTACTTAGGACTATGGATAAAGAGGGGCATCCTCATATGCTTCATCCAAGAGGAGGGGAAGGAAGAGGAGCTATGCTCCTTCCGTGGGTCATCGGCTATGTGTGGCTCTCCTCCATTCTTGGGTGATCTTCTCACCATGCTCGCTATTATGTTTGCCGTTTGTGAGTCTTCCTCTGATACCAACTGTGGGATTCCCTATGATCCTCCTTAATTTTCATAGGAGACCTTGCAAAAACTTTGTCGAAGAAGACCTCACGATGCTAAAAGATTCTTCAAATACACAGAGAACTTTGATGATGTCTTGCTGCCCATCCATGCACCAACCCATTCAAAACTCTCTACCTAGTAAGATAGTCACCCTATGGCTTCAGACATGGATGCCACATGGCACTCATGTGCAATCCCTTCTAAAAACACTCATTGACGGTGTGTAACAACACTCATGTGTGAGCCTCTTCTTATATAGCCTTGTATGCTTCTTGAAAAGCAAGCATCAAAAAGCTACTACACAAAAAAACTATCTTTATGGCACCACCAATCTTTGCGATTTCGAAACGAGCTTTTGCTGAAGAGCTATGCCATATTTATCAGAGAAGAAATTTCCATGCTATCGCTTTGCATGATATTTGAACCCATGCCACCTCCTTGAAAGAGGTTTGGTTAAGCCATGTTGCCCACGAGTTCATATAAGCTATATAACAGCTCTAGAAGCATCCCCTTGAGTTCACTCTAGTTAATTGGGACACTTGGCACACATGAAGTTACATGGCTAACACATGGATGCTTAGAATTCACCTACCCAAGAAGGGAGTCACTCAAAGAGATATATATAGAGGCATATGGTTGGGAGGAGATTCATCTCTTTAGCACATGGTGTTTGTAATTGTCAATCTCTTTCATGTTGATTCATGGATTTGTAGTAGGACCCCATGGATCACTAAGGTAATAGCTTCTCAAATTCATGGTGCAGAACTCAATATAGCAGATTTAGGTGCTTTTGAGATATAATGATACTTTTTTGGGATTTAAAGACTCTACAATGCATGTTGGGTTGCAAATAAGGTGCATCTATTTTTTATCCTTGTCCATATTGCAATTTATAAGCTAATAAAGAGATAATAAAAGATCATATATGATTTAGATGATGGCACATAAGCACTTACTTCTAAAAGTTGGGATTTACCTTTTTTAAGGTTTCCCATGTTAGAAAAATATGATTGTGAAATATCATATAAAGATTTGAATCCCATTATTCCATTTCCATTAGTTAATGTTCACTTTTGCGCATTTCATGCCTTCACGAGTTGTTTTTTATAGATTTTAGAAGCTCCATATAGAATATGCATTTGTCATAAATCTAGTTCATAAATCCTCACATGCTATTAAAAAATTGCGGAAGCTTCTTAATTCAATTGGTTCTTACGGTGGCAATGTTACTCTAGTTGTTAGAAAACCTAGTGAATGGCAAGATAATTTGGAATAAGTATCCATGACATTGAAGAAGGCAAGAGGATTTTTGAGAAGAGATATTTGCACTAAAAATAAAGGAATTTGGTAGCTATAGAGAAAGCTATGCATGATCAAAAAAATGGTGATTCCCAAATTGACTTTACTAATAAGCAAAAGAAGTTTTGGTCATGCTTAGATAAGTTGGTAGGCTTAGAATCGTACGAGCTCCAATGATAATAAACATCAATTGTTTCAAGGTACATCAATGGATCTCCAAGATGGCACTTATGGTGTGGCTTCACACACCATTCCATATTAAGCATTGTCATTGATAAATAGCCTCAGAATCTATTAGCCATAATCACTTCAATGGCTGATGGCATTCATCATGCCATTTAGAAAATTGCTTGAAGATTAAAAGGAGGATAATAAAAAGACTAGAAACATAATTCAAAGTACTTCGAGTGGTATTGGTGCATTGATAAGTTATGTGTACATTGCATTAATGGTTTCCTACACTCATTCAAACATTATCTTACAAACTATTTGGGATTGGTAGAGCTAATACAATCTTGGTTGTCTCTAGACAATCTAAAAGACCCATGGAAAATGTGTCTTTACCCTACACTGATTCGCATCCCTAAAAATTATATGACCACATTTTTCAAAGAAAATTAAAGTTTGCTCAACTTTTATATTAGTATAGATAATTTTGATATTTCATGTTTTGTTAGGAGATAAATAAAGATGAATGAAAATGCGAGCTTTCACGCTCATAATGTGTGTAAAACCATTCAGCATAGATAAATACCATACATTTGTTTGCAAAATATAAGAAATATACTATATTGAACATTGTTTACTTTCTTATAAGAGAACCGCTTATGTATTGGTTAGTTGCCCGTAACATTGTGATGGATACATAAACGTAATGGTTGTACCGTAAGACGTCATGGTTGTCAACCAGAGATTAATCCCCTTAATTTTTTTTTGTAGGATAGATGGGTTCTGCAGCTAGTTTGCACATTCACCAACCTTCAATTTCCAAAGTAATCTAACTATAATAATAATAATAATAATAATAATAAGAATAATAATAATAATAATAACGTATCAATAGGTGAATCAGGAGGAAGAGAGAAACAATGCCCAAAACAATACTTACTGAGAATCAATCGAGACGTTACTCAAAACCATACATGATAATGAACGAGATTAACTATACAGATAAAACAAACATACATTTCCTTTTGTCTCAATATATTCAAACGATATTCAAAACTATGCGTAACAATGAGAGAGTTTAATGATGATAAGACGAATTAACATTCTTCTATGTATCGGAGTGTCTTTTAATGGAATATTTCACAGAGTATACTTTAAAGAGTGAAAGAGAGATGGGCCTCGTATAAGCCAATGTTTATGACTGGTCTTAATGCAACCTGCTTAACCAAGTGATTTGACACGTTGAGTCTTAAGAGGAAGTCTTGAGTTTAAGACTTGGCTGGACATGTATCTATGAGTTCCTCAGAGATCGATGCCTCTACCTTAAGAGGTGATTGATGCCTCTACCTTAAGAGGTTGGGTGTGTGAGTGTGTTTTCAATTCATTGTACTCTCAAGAAAAATAAAAAAGAAATCACAAACAAACCCGCCCAAACGGAAAGTAACTCTTCAAACATGATATGTATAGATATGCGAGAAAGCAACTACGCACAAAACATTACAGGTATGGTCCTGTTGCTGATCAAGATTCAGCCTTCCATCGCTTGACAAATTAAAGGAAACTCAAGATTCAGCCTTCCATCGCTTGACAGATTGAAGGAAACTGACTACATCCAGATCCGGCTGAGACTATTGGACTCCATGAACGAAGCAAGCAAGAATCGCTCTCTTCTTAAGCTGTAATGGAGGAATGATGCAGTCCTCATCTGGCCAAATTGGAAGAGCAGTACATCTTCAAAACATCCAGCCGCAACATGCCGTTCCCCGTGGATCCAGTGTGTGCTCCCCTTTGGACGTTGCCGACACGACCCTGATTAGTGACTCTCGTCTGCTTGTCTGACCTTTCTAGAGGATACAACCATTTACATCTCATGTAGGATGTTGGTCGAGCTATTTCGAATTGGCTCCGAAAATCGATGTCTACTAAAATGCAAGGGTTTCAAGCCATGGAAACTATTTCGGTGAATGCATCCGCCTCCGCAATTCAAGCTACATGTGAACTCTGCAAATCCGTATCCTTTATAGAAAAGATTATTCTGTTGGATCTCGTCCTCAAATGATGGAGCCTCCAAGAACAGTTCCTGTTTTCGCCAATAATGATCGATTAAACGAATAAAGGTTCTGTTTGTGTGTATGTGTGTGTGTGTGTCGCTGCTGCTGCGTGGAAGTGTCCACAATCAAGTGTACGCTACAAAATAATATTGCGGATCTTTGCAAGTGCTTGTTTCTCCAACATTTTCCCGAGAGACAATGTTGCTTCTGCTTGTGGTGTTCTCAAAATAGTCAATTATCAAAATAGTTAATTATCAAAATAGTCAATTATAATATCTCAAAATCGTCGGAAGATTTATGCTCGTGGTCAGAAATTTTATCTCTTCGAATCCGTCTGGTCAGAGAAGCTATCTCTTCCGAATTCCAATCCGCCTGTGCTACCGAAGGCAAGTCCATAATATTTTTCTGTTCAAAGTTTCTTATAGACAAAAGAGATCGATGGTAACTTCTGCTCCTTGTAGATATGCATCATATAGTTAATATTCAGTAGCCCATCATTAGCAACCGCGCATGATCTGCTGCATGATCACTTGGCTAAAACCTGTTAATCGCACTTGGTTGTAGTGATCAGTGATTTCTGTATATAGGTAATGATGATGATTGTTGAAAAATGATCATTGTTTAAAGTGATGGCGATGATGCTGTTAATGCTAATCAATGGAGCTTATGGGTTTCAAAATGAGAGGCCTTTCAAGGGTATCATGCAGAACTTGAATCAGAGTGCAGAATTTACGGAATCGTAAAGTGTATGACATATGGAATCCATCTTCGTCATAGAGGCCGTTAAGGTACTCCGCTGAATTGGAAACGTTTCATAACTGCTCTTGTTTTGTCATTCAAACATTACAAACATAATTTTTGTACCTCCACATTCGTGTCAACAATTAGGACGATGGAGCTTTGTTATTTTACAGTGAGTTCACATTTCCTGGTCAGACAATGAGCGCTTCCATATAACACAATCTGATTTGATTTCGAAAAAGAAAAAAACTCTAAGCTCGTCATTTTTTGAGTCGGGCTTTGCTTCTCGAAACAAATATGTACCACTCTGACAATAACTTTTGATTGGTTCTTTACCTTGTTGAATCAATAAAATAACATGAAAGTTTTTATATCTTCAATTAATAAAATAACATAAAGGTTTTTATATCTAGAGCCTACTGTTGCTCTATGTGAATGAACCCAATGACACACGGTGTGACTTAGCAAACTTGTGTCATCCTATCTGAACCCACCTTTATATTTTCTATTTTCTAGTTAAAGTTGAAAAATCAAAATTTTTTAATGATTTCACATCATTACTTTTCAATTTAAAAAAATTATAGCACTTATAAGAAAAAAAATGTTAAGAGCATGTTTATTGGGGTTGAAAACCCTAAGCCATCCTCTTTGACGAGACAGAAGATGGAAAAAGATAGAGTAGAGATTTCAAGAGTCAAAATCTACGTGCTATGTGAGAATCTATTGGAATAACAAACTCTCCTGGGAAAATCTAGGTGCTATGCGAGAATTTACTGGAATAGCTCTACAACCTCGTTAATTACAATGAGGTAGTCAAATTCACCCAACTTTTTCTTTGATTGGCTCACATGAAATATTAGATGAATGTGACTATCTTCTCAGAGTCGTGATGATAAACCATCTTTTCCATTCTATTAAGTATTGTGAATGGACCTAAACACCTAGGAAAAACTTTTGGACATGGTTTCATCCTCATGTTTGTATACCTAGATGGATCTTTAAGATAGACTTGCTCTCCTATCAAACTTAATTTGTCTCCTTTGATTGGTTATCATAGTATCTAGATTTATCAAGAGCCCTCCTAATTAAGTTCTTTGTAGTTCTAAGAATATCACTCTTCTCTTCCAAGAAATCGTTTGCATCATGGGCTCTCTCATATTGTAAGCATACTGCATAAGATGCTCTTTCGTTCAAACCCATACTCGACTTTGTCATCTTGGGTTCTCTCATATTGTAAGCATACTGGACTTTGTTGACGTCCAATATGAGGGCATGCTTGTACACCTTTACTCCTTCAATCCATAAAGATATACCCAATCTAGTTGCATGTGAATGTAATAGATGGAAAGTTGTCTAACTCCCAAGCGTTTTTTCACCAATCTACATGATCAATTGATAAATTGCATAATCAATGGTGAATCACCACTATCATGATCAACAATCAATCATTATCATGATCAATGATTAATCATGACTAGTACCATGAATAATGAGTGACAACATGAATCAAAATCTCTAATCAATGATGAGTGATGAATGATGACATGATCATTAAGCTATGACCAATGATCCCCTTCTCCAAGAGAAAAGGCATGCTCACTTAGACAATCCGATCAAAATAGTCGATCATTGAACTGGTCATATGTCCCTCATTTCTTCAGCAAATTACATGTCTCATGGCTTAAAATGAAGTTTAAAAAAATGAAACAAAAATTCTACATAGGTAAAGTTCCAGAAACCATATGATATAGTACTTTGGAAAACCCAAAAGAAAAATCCATATGGTGTAAGGAGAAGATTCTCACACAAAATAGAGCTCAAAGTCAAGAAAATTCCATGAAAAATTATGGAAGCAAGAATGAAAGATCATAAGCCATGAAAAGTGCAAAAATCACACAAGCAGAAGGCTAGAAAGTTTGTGCATGAAATTTGAAAGAAGAAAAGATCTCTTTCTCACACTAGCAAAAGATATCTAGGAGTGAGAGGCTTGACCTTTTCATATTGTCCCCCTCATGTATGACTTTACATAAGTCTAAAAAATGACCAAAATTATCAAATGATGCTTTCATTTAGCTCTTTGTTGCTAGCTCTCTTAGAAAACCTCTTCCTATCTCTACAAAGAGTATATCTTAGAAAACAACTCTTCAAAGCTATAAAATTACCAAAATGGTATATCTCCCTACCACTAAAATTGAAACTTCCTCCTCCTAGACATTTTCATACTCGACAATACCCTTCATAGTTGTCCTAGTATTGTAATCTTCTCAAATCTCTCTATTAGATCTTCTATGAGGTGGTATTATCCAAACTTATATGATGTTGGGTGGTGGGTCCTCTTGGTTGGCTATTTTTCCTTGTATCTATCTTTGGAAGGCTGAATCTTGATCACCAACAGGACCATACCTGTAATGTTTTGTGCGTAGATCGGCTTATACGAGGGCCATCTCTGTTTCACTCTTCTTTAAATTATTCTCCATGAAATATTTCATTCAAAGTCAAGGCCTACCAATAAAGAAAAGAATGTTTATTGGTTTTATCATTGTTAAACTATCTCATTGTTATGCATAGCTTTGAATATTGTTTCAATCGATTGAGAAAAGAAGCAATGTATGTTTGTTTTATTTTTATGATTAATCTCGCTCATTATTATGTATAGTTTTGAGTAATGTCTCAATTGATTGTCAGTAAGGATTGTTTTGGGCATTGTTTATTGTTTTGGGCATTGTTTCTTTGTCCCACCTGATTCACCTATTGATACGTTATTATATTATTATTATTATTATTATTATTATTATTATTATTTATAGTTATATTACTTTGAAAATTGAAGGTTGGTGAATGTGCAAACTAGAAAAGAAATAGGGGGATTAATCTTTGGTTTGACAACCATGACGCCTTACGGTACAACCATCACGTTTATGTATACATCACAATGTTACGGGATGTGAGTGATATATATTGTGAGATAATGGGATGATGTGCTTGCAAGTCACCTATCAATCAACTCTATAATCCTTGCCTAATAATCATCTAGAATACTCTACATGGTTCCTTTATTTATCTAACCATCACTAGGAAAACAATTATAGGATCCATAATTGATTTAGAATTTGGTTAAAAACATATGATTCCAAGGAATATGAGAGCATGCGTTGGGTATCTAGAATAGTAAATGTTATGGAGCAAAGTAGATCCAATCTCCTGCAAATTCTTATGCCTAGACCTTGTAGAGGAGTTAGCATGTGACCCTCATCTCAATATCATTGAGAATATAATTTCTTCTACCTCATTTCTTAAGGTATCCACATAACTGCATTTCCATTTTGTATCGAAGAGACACTCCATTTCATATTTTAAATTGTATCTTATTGTATTTGGGTACTTTGCCATTTGGAGAGCCTCCTCCGACTTTATATACGGAGGGCATCTCCCCCACTTTGTACTTAGTTATAAGTTTGTAGAGGCTACTCCATACTCTTGGCAATCTCATTTCTAATCCATGTGAGTTTACTCATTTCTTGGTCTACTCACTTTGAGTCTCTCACAGTCTTTCATTTTGTGACTAGACTCTTCTTTTCATTTTCCTTTCGTGCATGTACTATTTACATGGTATCAAAGCACTAGGTGGATGTCTTAGTAGTCTTTGCGAAGGTATCTACGGTGCTTTTCAAGAAAGTGGTGGAGGTCTTGGAAGCATTTTTGCCATCATGGTGATTTTTAATCAATAAGGTGGAGCTTTTGGCCACCATTTTGGTACTAATGAGCACTCATGATTGCTTTTTGTCCATTTCTTCCCTATCCTTAGCCTCTTTCTATCTCTCTTCTTCGACCATCCCTCCCACCTTTTCATGGAGTTGATGGAAAATCTCTACCATTTAAGTGTTTATAAACACTTTTGTGCAGCTCATTGGTAGTTCCTTCACTTAGATGGCATTTTGGAGACTCTTCCTCCACATGGTGCCCCTTCTTATGCTTTTCATGTGTTTTCAAAAACCCTATGGTTCCATTTGGTGGTTTCTCTATCTTTTGAATTGTAAAGGAAGATCTCTTAATAACATTATATCTTTTTGGACTAATATTGTGTATAACACGGAGTCATAGAAAACGAGAACAAAGAAATGTTCTCTTTTTTATTTGAGAAGAATTGCATAAAATGTTGAAAAAATGGCTCATTTTCCTATTCCATAGTGGAAAACAATATTTCGTTTTCAATTGGTACCATGAAAAACCACCATTGAAGCAATAGATTCATGAAGAAGCTAACTAAATTATTTTCAATGCTAGAAAAGGTCATCAATGATCTAGCACCTTGTATCACAGTTTCTAATTTCAAAAAGTAGTGGAATAATGCCAAAACCAAAGATCCTCGGTCTCTTGATATAGCATTTGGCACTCTTGATGAGAGATTTATGCTCTCATTCCTATTAAGAATTTGAGTTAATCTACATGGAGAAATAAAATACACTTTTCAAGGGTCAATATATATAGCATCACATCATTTGACACTAGCATACACCTTCGACGAGCTTTTTTGCATGCTTCTATTTTAGCTCATTAAGCAAACCACATACCAATCCAACACAAATGCATAGAATGTGGAATGGGGCAAGCAAAAATAATAAAAATAGTGATCCTTATATTCCAATAATAAAATCATTACAAAATTATATGTTTACAAAGTTCAACAAACCTTTTAGAATAGAAGTTGATCATATAAATGCTTGGCCTCTTGCATAGCAACATCTTCAGGGACTTGAGAAGGTTTCGAGGGCTTTTCTTGCTCTAGAACTAGCTCATGAAGGTCATCCATGTCTCCTGGCTTGTCTACCAATGGTGGCACGAGCTTCCTTGATGCAGGCCAAAATCTCCTTGACTCAGCCATATGTTTCTTCCCAATCTTGTGATCCTCATTTGGGCATTGATTCAAGCCATTAGTCCACATCCTAATGAAGCTGACTTGGGATTCATCCTTCTCTATAGCAATGTAGTGCCTAAACATTTTGAGGGCAGAGGCGAGTGTCGTACCTGAAAACAAAAAAGTCAATTGCACGTGATGCCAAAAGAGTGTGAATGACGAAGATTGCAAATAGAAGTACGTGTACCAAAAAATAAGTCCAAGATCCAACCATCATCATTGGAGAACAATTGGATTAACCTCATTATAGGCTTTTGGGGCTTTTGGTAAAGATTCACCAATGTCTTGTCTCCCACATGAGGAAGCTTCTTTGTAATTGTAGGGAACATTAATGCATTTGAAATTCCGTTCTCACTTCAATGTTCCCAGACCCATCTTTTACTAACTTGATAATAGTACCCAATTGTAAGGCACTGGATAGCACTAACAAACCTATGCCTTGATGTGTGATTTACATTTGTCTTTGCCTTGAAAATTTTATAATTATAAGAACAATATGATGTGAAATTTCTAGAAAGAGACAAAAGCAAGACATACCATGTAAGACACTCTAAGGCATGACATGTTGACTTTAATGCTATTGAGACAGAGAAGGATTGGTCCCTCCTTTTGAAAAATAACAATCCTCCAAAGTGGCGACATGGCCAATTCAGCAAAATCTATCCCCATCTTTTGTAGTTGTGCGTGCTTGAATGGCCCACCATCATTAATAGAACCACTCATTCTAAAGGTGTATGGAATGTCTACTATAAAAGCGAATAATGTTTCCTAGGTACTATTGTAAAAATGTTATTTACATCGTCACAATATATTTTGTAATACAATGGCCTCAGGGGTTCCATGGGGTTTGAAAAACACTTTAGTCCAAAGGACTCATCCTCAAACTCCATATCCTTTGTCTTTATTCTAGAATTATCATGCCTTGCCCTTTGGATATGAGCAAAGAAGGCAAAGTGACAATCTTCATTTGGCTCATGTGAAGCCTTAAGCTTACTTCCTTTTGTAGTCTCAACTAAAGCAAGCCATTTTCTTAAATTAGGGAATACCTCTTTTTCTTTAATAGGTTATACCCAAACTTTTCTAGTAGGATCATCTATGAAAGTGTAAAAGAGAACCATCTAATGACCTTGTGGGCATAGGACCACACACATCTGTATGAATGAGATCTAAAGGCTGAATTGAAGAGTCAATGTGCATCTTGTGCACATTTCTACTTTGCTTTCCATGTTGACAATGCTCACAAAATGAAAAATCAAACAAAGATAACACATGTAATTAGCCAAAAAGAGAAAGATTTTCCATTCCACTACATGATATATGCCCCAAACCGCCATGCCAAATACAAGCCATAGAAGTAAACATTATCTGCCAAGTGCAATTGAATGGTAGACCTGGCCATTTCATCTAAATCATCCCAATTATCTTCACCCATGTTAGCAAGCTTCTTTGAGACTCCATTTATTGGCTTCCATTGCCTCCTCTAAATTAGCACATCTTTAATCTGATTCTTCAATATAGCAAAGTTTGTGCCAACAAATTTTGAGATCTCAAAATGGTCTTTGCCCTACAAGTTATAGCTCCTCCTTGGAACACTAGCACTAGACCCTGATCCACTAGATGTGCATGAAACCTTTGATGCCATGATGATAGAGAGCCGAATAGAATGATAATGGAACTAGAAGAGTCCAAACCCCACTAAGGCTATAAGAAAGATGACTAAGTGTCAGATTTTGGGAGAGAATTCAGCAATCTGCCCAAAAAATTGAATTAAATAATAGTAATGACCAACCAAAAGGAGTAGGTTAGAATAAATGTGATCACACCAATAAGTGTATCAAGGAGTAAATCGACCATATTAAAGTTGAAAAAAACAAAAATATGGAAACATTTTGCTAGAGTATCCTCTGCAAAATGATCATATAACGAGTGTCAAAATATCATAAAACTATAAGTAGTGACATGTTTACCTGCTTAGTGAATCATTGACTCCACTACATATAATAAGTTACCCAAAAGAGCCAACTAGGCTTATCGATCACCTATGAACAACTATCATACATCTCCTATGACGACGGTGGATAAGTCTTCTACTTGCATCACTGAAGAGACCGACACATCTGGGTGTCCGCTGGTTAGGAAAACCTCACCATGACCCTCTTTATCAAATGTTAAAGGCTTATTGGCAAGAGATTTTCATGGTTAAGTGAGCTTCGGGGGGAAACAATACTGGGATGGATGACCTCTTGGGAAGTATTGAGAACTTCTACCTTCCTTGATCATTGAGGTCCTCTTGCACATGCAGCCAATGACACCAATGGTGACTTTGGTCACTCGGATGAAAAGATATGCGAAGGTCTATGCCTTGGTCGCCGCCTTAGTTGTAAGTCTTGGTGAAACACTTGGGTGGGTGGGTAGGTGCTTGCTTCATCCACACAAAAGGAGCAAAGATTTTGCATCCAAATGCTCTGATACGAGTGAAGTATTTTGATGGTGATGCACCACAGTGTGCTCTCCTTCTTGAGATCTCCAAGATGATATCCTTAAGGTAGGAAATCGATCTCCATGCATTGCACACCGTACTCTACACAAAGGCTATAGAATACGTAGAAAAACACAGTACATAGCGAGCACAAAAAGACACGCCTCAAATGTTACAAATGTGATTGAACTTATAGTTTCTATCTGACCACGCCACTATATGTTTTATTAAAGAACATATACAAAAGTGTTCGGTGGACATTTGGAAAGAGAGAAAAAATAGGACTAGAGCATTTTCCTGTTACAAATGAAGCCTTTCAAGGAAAAATTGAAGCAATCTTAGATGCACAGAGTCTCTGATTTGCAATCCTTCTCGGGCCTAAACAAAAGTTTGAAATCTGTGATTGGTTCAAGAGGGGTATGAACACCAAAAACCAACAAAAATCATGCCAAAAGTGTGTGACAATAGCCGAAAACATGATAATTGAGCAAAATTGATGCACTTTGCTCCTTGCCAAATCCTCTTTAGTCAAAAGAAGTCCAACACTTGCAAATGAAAGCCACGATGCCACACCAAGTGACAAAAGTCATTTCCAATGCCAAATGATCAAAAGCTAGGCTTAAGAGTGCTCACCTAGTATCTGATCAAGCGCTCTAAAGGGATTTTGGTCCATCAAAAGTTCTTCAAATCAAGCATTTTTTTATGTTCAATGAAGATTACAGTATAGCTTCTTAGTATGAAAAGAATCACTTCAATCAGAGGCTAAAGCATCAAGCTATGGGTCAGAGAAAATGGAAATATCAAGGTATGAAGGTGGAAATCAATTTCTTCATTAGAAGGGTACTTTCATAGCTTGAAAATGGGTTCTTGAAAGATATGTCACATGCTCCATTGACCCTCATCGCATATCCACAACCCATAATACATGTATGTACATTTGTTTCCCTTAATCATGCTCAATATTCATGGTTCTTCTCCACCCAAGTTGAAGAAAAAATTCAAATTTGACTAATTTCTTTACCTCATCCTAATTGAGTGTCAGTCGACTTCTTCTTTCTCCATAGCAACTCGCATGGCATGCACTAATCCTACATGAGAGTGCTCAGTAATTACTTAGGACTATAGATAAAGAGGGGCATCCTCATATGTTTCATCCAAGAGGAGGGGAAGGAAGAGGAGCCACGCTCCTTGCGTGGGTCGTCCGCTATGTGTGGCTCTCCTCCATTCATGGGTTTCCTTCTCATCGTGATCGCTATTATGTGTGCCGTTCCTCAGTCTTGCTCTGATACCAACTGTGGAATTCCCTATGATCATCCTTAATTTTCATAGGAGACCTTCCACAAACTTTTTCGAAGAAGACCTCACGATGCCAAAAGATTGTTCAAATACACCGAGAACTTTGATGATGTCTTGCTGCCCAGCCATGCACCAACCCATTCAATTCTCTCTCCCTACTAAGATAGTCACTCATGTGTGAGCCTCTTCTTATATAGCCTTGTATGGTTCTTGAAAAGCAAGCATAAGAAAGCTACTACACAAAAATATTGTCTATATGGCACCACCAATCTTTGCGATTTCGAAAAGAGCTTTTTTTGAAGAGCTATGCCATAGTTATGAGAGACTCTTCTACATAATATAAGTTATATAATGGCTCTAGAAGCATCCACTTGCATTAACTCTAGTTATTTGGGACACTTGGCACACATGAAGTTACATGGCTAACACATGGATCGTTAGAATTCGCCTATCCAAGAAGGGAGTCCCTTGGAGAGAGATATATATAGAGGCATATGGTTGGGAGGAGATTCATCTCTCAAGCACATGGTGTTTGTCATTGTTAGTCTCTTGCATGTTCATTCATGGATTTGTAGTAGGACCCCATGGATCACTAAGGTAATAGCTTCTCAAATTCACGGTGCAGAACTCAATATACAAGATTTAGGTGCTTTTGAGATATAATGATACTTTTTTGGGGATTTACAGACTATACAATGCATGTTGGATTGTAGACAAGCTGCATCTATTTTTTATCCTTGTCCATATTCCAGTTTATAAACTAATAAAGAGATAATAAAAGAGCATATATGATTTAGATGATGGCACATAAGCACCTACTTCTAAAAATTGGGATTTACCTTTGTTAAATTTTCCCATGTCATAAAAATATAATTGTGAAACATCATATAAACATTGGAATCCCATTATTCCATTTCCATTAGTTAATGTTCACTTTTGCACATTTCATGCCTTCACGAATTTTTTATAGATTATTGAAGCTCCATATAGAATATGCATTTGTCATAAATGTAGTTAATAAATCCTCACATGCTATTAAAAAATTGGGGAAGTTTCTTACTTTAATTTATTCTTATGGTGGCAACGTTACTCTAGTTCTTAGAAAACCTAGTGAATGGCAAGATAGTTTGGAATAAGTATCGATGGCATGGAAGAAGGCAAAAGGGAGAAGAGATATTAGCACTAGAAATAAAGGAAGTTGGGAGCTATAGAGAAAGCTATGCATGATCACAAAACTGGTGATTCCCAATTGACCTTACTGATAAGCAAAAGAAGTTTTGTTCATGCTTAGATAAGTTGGTAGGCTTAGAATCGTATGAGCTCCAATGATAATAAACATCAATTGTTTCAAGGTACGTCAATGGAGTTCCAAGATGGCACTTATGGTGTGGCTTTACACACCATTTGATATTAAGCATTGTCAATGATAAATAGCCTCACAGTCTATTAGCCATAATCACTTCAATGGCTGATGGCATTCACCATGCCATTTAGAAAATTGGTTGATGATTAAAAAGGAGGATAATAAAAAGACGAGAAACATAATTCAAAGTACTTCCAGTGCTATTGGTGCATTGATAAGTTATGTGTACATTGCATTAATGGTTTCCTACACTCATTCAAACATTATCTTACAAATTTTTTGGGATTGGTACAGCTAATAGAATCTTGGTTCCCTCTAGAAAATATAAAATCCCCATGGAACATGTGTGTTTAGCCTACACTAATTCGCATCCCTAAAAATTATATGGTCACATTTTTCAATGAAAATTAAAGTTTTCTCAACTTTTAGATTAGTATAGATAATTTTGATATTTCATGTTTTGTTAGGAGATAAATATAGATGAATTAAAACACGAGCTTCACGTTCATAATGTGTGTGAAACCATTCAGCATAGAAAAATACCTACATTTGTTTACAAAATATAAGAAATATACCATATTGAACATTGTTAACTTTATTATAAGAGAACCGTTTATGTATTGGTTAGTTGCCCGTAACATTGTGATGGATACATAAACGTAATGGTTGTACCATAAGATGTCATGGTTGTCAACAATAAATTACTCCACCTAATTTTTTTTGTATGATAGATGGGTTCTGCAGCTAGTTTGCACATTCACCAACCTTCAATTTCCAAAGTAATTTAACCATAATAATAATAGTAATAATAATAGTAGTAATAATAATAATAATAATAATAATAATAATTATTATTATTATAACGTATCAATAGGTGAATCAGGAGGAAGAGAGAAACAATGCCCAAAAAAATACTAACTGAGAATCAATTGAGACATTACTCAAAACCATACATAATAATGAACGAGATTAAATATACACATAAAACAAACATACATTGCTTTTTGTCTCAATCAATTGAAACAATATTCAAAACTATGTGTAATAATGAGAGAGTTTATTAATGATAAAATGAATTAACATTCTTCTATGTATCGGAGGGCCTTTTAATGGAATATTTCACAGAGTATACTTTATAGAGTGAAACAGAGATGGGCCTTGTATAAGCAAATGTTTACAAATGGTAATAATGCAACCCGCTTAACCAAGTGGTTTGACACCTTGAGTCTTAAGAGGAAGTCCTAAGTTTAAGACTTGGCTAGACATGTATCTATGAGTTCCTCAGAGATCGATGCCTCTAGCTTAATAGGTGATCCATGCCTCTACCTTAAGAGGTTGGGTGTGTGAGTCTGTTTTCAATTCATTGTACTCTCAACAAAGAAAAAAGGAAATCACAAACAAGCCCGCCCAAGCGGGAAATAACTCTTCAAGCGTGATATGTATATATATATGCAAGAAAGCAACTACCCACGAAACATTACAGGTATGGTCCTATTGGTGATCAAGATTGAGCCTTCCATCATTTGACAGATTGAAGGAAACTCAAGATTCATCCTTCCATCCCTTGACAGATTGAAGGAAACTAGTTGCATCGAGATCTGGCTCAAACTACTGGACTCCATGAAGGAAGTAGGCAAGAATCACTCTCTTCTAAAAATGTATTGGAGGAATGACGCAGTCCTCATCTCAACTTGTGATGGAGGAATGATGTAGTTCTCATCCGGCCAAATTGGAAGAGCAATACATCTTAAATATATCCAACGGCAACATCCACTTCCCCGTGGATCCAATATCCACTCCCCTTTGGACGTTGCCGATAGGACCCTGATTAGTGACTCTCGTCTGCTTGTTTGAACTTTCCAGAGGATACAACCAATGGTACATGTCATCCTGAATCATGTAGGAGAGACTTCTCCACGGAGAAACATACATTTTGTTGTTTTTTAGCGACAGCTTTGCTTCATCAACAAGGATTCTCAGAACTTGAGAGAGCTTCTCGACCGAGCCCAAATCGATATAAGATTGTGTTGGTGGAGCTATTTTGAATTGGCTCCGAAAGTCGATGTGTACTTAAATGCAAGGGTTTCAAGCCAGGGAAAGAGTTAGGAAAATTACCTACCGGCACTTTGTGGAACTTGGGCCTCTTTGAACGATGCATCGAATTCCAAGAGTTGGAGATGTTTTACAATGATGCAGCGAATGCATCAGCCTCCGCAATTCAAGCTACATGTGAAAATCTACAAATCCGTATCCTTTATAGAAAAGATTATTTTGTCGATAGCTCTTTGGATCTCATCCTCAAATGATGGAGCTCCCAAGAACAGTTCCTGTTTTTGCCAATAGTGATCGATTAAATGAATCTGCATCACATCATCATAGTGTGTAGATTCTGTGTGTGTGTGTGTGGGTCTCTGCTGCTACATAGAAGTGTCCACAATCAAGTGTACACTACAAAACGCATTCTATCTACACACATACACGCATGCATACACATATACACACACGCATCTGCATACACACATGCATATGCATACACACATGCATACACACATACATGCATGCATACACACATACATGCATGCATACACATGCATATGCATACACACATACACACATGCATATGCATGCACACATATGCATACAAACATACATGCATACATACACATGCATATGCATACACATGTACACACATGCATATGCATACACACATGCGTATGCACACACATGCATATGCATACACACATGCATGCATATGCATACACACATGCATGCATATGCATACACACATGCATGCATATGCATACACACATGCATATGCATCTGTGTATGCATACACACATGCATATGCATACACACATACATATGCATACACACATGCATATGCACACACATGCATATGCATACACACATGCATATGCATACACAGATGCATATGCATACACACATGCATATGCATACATAGATGCATATGCATACACTGATGCATATGCATACACACATGCATATGCATACACACATGCATTTTAACATCTCCACATTGGATCATATGGGATCTCCATGTACACCTTGGGAAGTGCATGACCATGATGACTCCAAGATATGTCACATATTTAATGGAGCTCCAGACATGGATGTAGCTGAAAAGTCCATGTGTCAGCACACTCGACAACTTTGCTCCATAGAGTTAGGACATTCTGTCATGTTAAAATGGAGCGAACAAGATAAGGATTCCAAAAATTATATCACATAGTCGATATATGAAGAGTACCACCCAGCACCTGGGCATCCTATCGTGAGTTCAGAATGGATTCAGCATACGCCATGCGAGGTGATGTCTCATCGGCGGTCCAAAGCTCGCGATGCTTTTAGAGTAGGCCTACCAAAGCCTGTATGGTTAGATGTTGAAGAGTGGGAATCGATTCAGGATGAGCAGTATCATACTCCTGATCGATATCATCAAGAGCGAGATGTGGCCGCCACACCTTTAGATACATTTGGACCGTTGCATTTAGGTAGCGGCGGATAGGATAGTATGCGCTACCAATTTGTAAGTATCATTTTAATTATTGAATTTGTTTGTGTTAAGCACATCATGTATGTTCATCTAACATTTTGCATGTTTATTATAGGATTTGGCAGTGGGTCATCCTTCGATGCAAGCTGAAAAAGCTTATGGATATCCTCATGGATTGGCTGCACTCTTGCAGGAAATAGAAGGACATGGTGCAAATATTTCATGGGAGAATCTATGATTAGGTAAACTTATAGCTTGGTTTCATATTTTTAGTTGTTGTTTATAAATGTCATGTCAATTTGTCACATTTTACACATATGCTTCATTGGAGGATTGTAGGTGTAAATGTTTTGATCCCCTTGCATATATGTATGCTAGTGCTTTGCCACAGTTTTGTATTACACTCCCATGTGGTAGTGATATACCATAATTTTGTATTTGATTCCTATATGGAAGTGCTTTGTCACATTGCCACAAATTTGTATTACACTCCTATGGGGCAATGATGTACCATAATTTTGTTTTCGATTCCTATATGGAAGTGCTTTGTCAATTTTCCACAATTTTTTATTACACTCCTGTGTGGCAATGATGTACCATATTTTTGTATTTGATTCCTATATGGAAGTGCTTTGTCACATTTTGTATTCGGTTCTATACGGAAGTGCTTTGGCACACTCTTGTACATCCTTCATTTATGGAATATACAACTTCTTGTACATGATTCATGGTTCATTTTTGCTCATAAAAAATCATTTTTTGGTTGCCATTTACAGTACATATCACATGTACTTGGTTTAGAATTGGGCAGAGTGTATTGTCTTTTTCTAAAGAACATCATGCTGTAGCAAAAGACAACACACTGAGTCCAAAAAAAAATTTGCAGATATGTTCATCGGTATAAGCGTCGGTACACCCAGTAGAGTCGCCGGTATGGGCATTCCTACACCCAGCAGACTTGTCACTATGGACGTCGGTATATGTATCCATAATACTGGCACTTATACCAACGTCCATAACGATGCCTATATCGATGCCTATACCAGTGCTTATACCAGCGTTATGTTTCCAATTCGCATATTGATTGCGACACTGACGTCGCTGAGAAATTGTGCCCATTCATTTTCCTCGGTAACAGCCTCAGTATACCCTTGATATGTTGTAGTGTAAAAAAATGAAAAAAAAATTCTACATAGGTAAAATTCCAGAAACCATATGATATAATACTTTTGAAAACCCAAAAGAAAAATCCATATGGTGTAAGGAGAAGATCCTCACACAAAATAGAGCTCAAAGTCAAGAAAATTCCATGAGAATTTATGAAAGTAAGAATGAAACATCATAAGCCATGAAAAGTGCAAAAACCACACAAGCAGAAGGCTAGAATATTTGTGCATGAAAGTTGAAAGAAGAAAAGATCTCTTACTCACACTAGCAAAAGATATCTAGGAGTGAGAGGCTTCACCTTTTCATAGTGTCACCCTCATGTATGACTTTATATAAGTCTAAAAAATCACCAAAATTATCAAATGATGCTTTCATTTAGCTCTTTATTGCCAGCTCTCTCAGAAAACCTCTTCCTATCTCTACAAAGAGTATATCTTAGAATAAAACTCTTCACAGCTATAAAATTACCAAAATGGTATATCTCACTACCACTAAAATTGAAACTTCATCCTCCTAGACATTTTCATACTCGACAATCCCCTTCAGTTGTCCTAGTATTGTAATCTTCTCAAATCTTTCTATTAGAGCTTCTAGTAATTGGTATTATCCAAACTATTGAATTTAATCTGATGTTGGGTGGTGGGTCCTCTTGGTTGACTATTTTTCCTTGCATCTATCTTGCTGCATTTGGCCAAGCATTTTTTATAAAGCTTAAACCATCTTTATGCTTCTAGAGCTACATACACTATCATTTGATGATGAACTTAAAGCAATGTATGAGACCTGAAAAACTTATCATTTTGGAACTTAATAATCAGATGCCCTTGACTTGTCTTATTAAGGATTTGAGTTCAAAACATGGGTGCTCCCTTGATGTTCAAAGAGTAGAACTGAGAAAGAAACATGCCAAATGTTTCTAGTCAATAGTCATAGATAGACTAAAGATGCCACGCATGGTTCTTTTGGTGCAAGGAGCAAGTTGAAAGGCTTGTTCAAAGGTTAAAACATAAACATATGGTTTGAAGAATTGAAAGGTTAAAGCTTTGAGTTTATCTTAGATAATGCTAAAAGTAAGATATGGAGAGAATCTCATGATTGAAGGGATCCAAAAGCCATGGCTTTGTTTTTTAGCTCAAATTCAAATTGTTCCTAGATATTGGGAATACCTTTACGATAGAAGAGATAACCACCATAAAAAATCAAGAGGTGTATATAAACACCACACTTCTAGTCGTGGGTGTCACGAGAAAGGTGATAAGGAAGAGAACTCAATCACACACTCTCACACTCAAAGAGGAGCACAGACAAATTGAGCCGAGGAAGAATAATCTTGTTCTTCTTCTTCTATTACCTAAAAGGAATATTCATCAATGAAATAATGCAACAATACAACTAGTGCAATATATAACGACAATAGATAAGGAAAAACCTAATGTCCACAAATGAGTGAGCTGATAAGAAAAAAATGTGCCAACACTCTCGATAGATAAATCTCAATGAAGCATCACTGACATATACTAGCATGACCATTATACATGTTAGAGAAATGAAAAAGTGGTACATGTCATCCTAGATCATCACACCTATCTCTCATCATTTCCCCTCAAGCTCAATGTCATGTCGTGTAATCCAAGCATATTTTGAAAGTTGGTAATCTTCCAAAAGTGGTGATGACCTTGGTGATGGGATGCTAGGTCCTAATGGAGATGTTATGGAACTATGCTTCTAAGCAATATTCCAGAGGGATTATTATTCTCATATAGAACCTAATGTATTTCCAAGCCTCATGGTAAGTCTTGCAGGAAGTAATATGTCCATTAGTTAATGCATCATAGGCTAGCAATAGTTGTCATAGAGTTCACTTATATTTTACATTTAAAACATTCCATGTGGCTAAGTCGATATCCTTACTAGGATTGGGTTCCTTAGAACTTGCTACATAAAATAAAAAGTTTGTGTGTAACTAAGCCCTCATCGTGTCCTTCCACAAATTGTAGTTTGTGTCATTTAACCTCTCATCTTTAAGCAAGAACTTAAGCGAAAATGATGGCAAGTACAACATATTTGAAGATTTTTGGTTTGAAATTGTAGATATGGTCACCATTGAAGCGAATTGAACTTTAAAATTGAATCATCACACTTGCGAAATTGAGTGTGCACCAAAGTTTCAGATGGATTTTGAAGGGGGGCTTAGGTTATCCTTTTTGGATACGTTGATACATTAGGGCCTTAAGATAGCCCGAAATGGAATTAGAGACATTCTTGGGGGCTTAGGAT
>CM035406.1:168554992-168562492 GCA_020310875.1 Ceratopteris richardii
AGAGAGAGAGAGAGAGAGAGAGAGAGAGAGAGAGTGAGAGCAGAGGGAGGGGAACTGCGCGGGGGCTGGGGCTACATGGGGAAGAGAGAATGCGGATGGTGGGGGACTACCCGAGGCTGAGGGGAGGGGGTGGCGGAGTGCTGCGGAGTGTAGGTGGAGGGGGGACTATGAGAGGGGGAGGGGGTGGCGGAGTGCTCTGGAGTGCAGGTGGAGGGGGGACCACGCGGGGGCTGAGGGGAGGGGGTGGTGGAGTGTTGTGGAGTGCACGTGGAGGGGGCAGCGGGCAACGTGAGGTGGGGCTGGTAGGGGATGGCGGGGGAGGGGGAAAAGTGAGGGCACTACGGGCGAGGGTGGTAGCGGGGATAGTGGGGCGGGGCGGGGAGGGTATGGTGGCGGGTGTGGGGATAGCGGGAGTGGAAAGAGAGAGAGAGAGAGAGAGAGATAGAGAGCTAGAGAGAGAGAGAGAGAGAGAGAGTGTGTAGTTGACGGACCACAAGGGGAGGCGGAGGATGCGAGCTTTGGGGGGTGGTGGGAGGATCTGCCTGGGTGGCGGGATGCGGGGAGAGAGAGAGAGAGAGGGAGAGAGAGAGAGAGAGAGAGAGAGGGAGAGGGGGAGAGAGAGAGAGAGAGAGAGAGAGGGAGAGAGAGATGTGCACTTGATGGGGCCGCGATACAAACCCCCACATCACGTCTTTCCACTGTCCCGGTGCAATTCCTTCTTTATTTTGCTTATTTCAATAAGACCAAAATAAATTGCAATCCGTCAATGAAATATGGTATGTACAATGAATGAAGTGCTTCTATTTTGACTTAATTCAGGTACTTCTTCACTGTGGAGATATTGATCAGGGGTATCCTCTTACCCTGCAAATCCTCTAGATGCACTACTCCATGTGCTAATACTTTTATCACTCTATATGGTCCTATCCATTTGGGTGCCAATTTGGTTGAAACTGCTGGAATTTGATGCACTAGAACCAAGGATCCTTCCTGTATTTCATTGGACCTAAGAGATCTGTCGTGTAATCTTTTGCGCTCTTCTTGTGTTGCTTGAAGTTTTTGCATTGCACCTTCTTTGTATTGTTTTAATGCCACCAGTCTCCTAATGGGAGGTTCAATTCCAATGGCCTTGGCTCCCATTTCTCTTTTGATAATAAATTTGAATGGTGCTAATGCCTCTTTCCCATATACTAAGCGAAATGGACTCTTGCCAGTGGTTCCTCTTCTTGTAGTTCTGAAAGCCCAAATTGCGTCGATCAATGCTTGTGGCCAGAAGCTTAGATGATCAAAAGATAATTTGTACAACAATCCAATTAAAATCTTATTGGAGCTCTCTGCTTGGCCATTTGGCCTTGGATAATAAGCACAAGCTATTTTTATGGAAGACCTTGTACCTGTCAAATATAAATTCGAGCAATTGATTCACAAAATGTGTTCCCCTATCACTAGTGATTTTGAGTGGGCAACCAAATCTTGAGAAAATATGTTTATAAAAAAACTTAGCTACTCTTAAAGCCGTGCAGTCCACAATAGCTTTAGCCTCTATCCATTTAGTTGCATAACATGAGGCCATCAAAATATACTTCTTACCCCTAGGGTGACCAATTGGACTAATAGGTCCTATGAAATCAAGACCCCGTCATTCAAATGGGAGCCATCCTGTAGAGATGACTAATGGTTGGAGATTCAATCTAGTAGGCGTAGGAGCACATCTCTGGAAAATGTGGCATTCTTTAGCGAACTTGATCACATCCTTGTAAATATGAGGCCACCGTAGTCCTTTGTGGATGATTCTGTGAGCCAATTCTTCCCCCTTTAGATGCCCTTCACTGTGTGCAGCCTCTAGCAAAAGATTCACCTCCTCTAGATAAACACACTTTCTCAAGATATCATCCTGACAATATCTATATAAATTCCCATTTATGAGTGATTATGCTTTGGTTTTAAGGAGTAATCTTCTCTTTTCCATAGGTGTCCAATGCTCTGGGATTTTTCCACTAGTAAGAAAATGGAGAATTCCATCATACCAGTCAGCCTGAGTTGCTACTAGGAAGAGATTACTATCCACCAGTTCATCATTAATACCTGTTGCCTTCTCGCTCATTGCACTCCTGGACACTTGATCTTCCATGTAGTGCTCTCTTCCTTGCTTAATATGAATATCAAAGTTGAATTCTTGAAACAGGAGTAACCATCTCCAAACCCTTCCAACCACTCTAGGTTTGTTTATCAAGTACTTCAAGGGCTGATGGTCGGATATGACTATAAAATGTACACGGAGAAGATAATGCCGAAACTTCTGAAGAGCAAATACAATAGCCAAACGTTCCCTTTCGGTCGTACTGTAGTTCCTTTTTGCCTTGGTGAGTAATCTGCTGGCATAGGAGATAGGTCTATCAACCTTGTGTGATGATAGTTGAGCTAGAACTGCACCAAGAGCATGAAGACTGACATCTGTATGCACATGAAACTCCAATGACCAGTTAGGAAGAGTTCAAAGTGGAGCAGTACATAACCTCAATTTTAGTTCACAAAATGCTTTCTCAGCTTTAGCACTCCATGAGAAAGGGGCCTTTTTACAGGTAAGCCTTGACAAGGGCTTAGCTATTTCTGAATACATTTGTATGAATCTTCTATGGTATCCTGCATGGCCCAAAAAACTTTGCACTTCCTTTGGGCTTTGTGGAATAGTCATGGAAAGGATAGTAGTAACCTTCACAGGATCGACGGTTAGATACTATGTGACCAATAAGAGTGCCCTTGGTGACCAAAAAATGACATTTAGCAGGATTAAACTTCAAACCTATTTTGAGACATTGCTCAAATATATCCTTAAGATTTTCCAAATATCATGGAAATCCTGGACTGCTGCTCTTTTATCTGTGCTGCGAATACTGAAAAGTCATGCATAAAAATGCGTAGAAAAGTTCTCAACCACTTGCCCAATATCAGATACATTGTTCTATTAAATGAAGTTGGTGCATTCTTCAAGCCAAAAGCCATGCGGGTATAGACATAGGTGCCCCATGGAGTCACGAAGGCTATTTTGTCTCTATCATCAGGATGGATCACTATCTGATTGTAGCCACTAAAACCATCCATCTTGCACAGTCACTTTATTTAAGGCACGAAAATCAACGCAAACTCTTATTTTTCGACTATTTTTGTTGGGTACAGTAACCATAGAAGAAAGCCACCTGGAATGTTCTACTGGAACAATTATACCTGCTTCTTCTAGTTTTGTAATTTTCCATTTTACCGCCTCTACATATTTTGGATTGAGTTGATACGGCCTACTTCTTGCAGGCACAACTTCCTCAACTAAGGGTATTCTGTGTAATCCAAGCTCCTTTGGTATCCATGTTAGATCTTTGTAGGACCATGTGAAGACATTTTTATAACCAAAAAGTAAAGAAGTTACCTTCTGCAGTAAAGGGGGATAATGCCATAGCCAGGAGGCCAAGTGGACTACTTGAGGGTTCTCTTCATCCCCTAGATTTACTTCTTGAACCTATGTTTCAGGACTAGTCTTGTTTGAGAAATCATCTCCACTGTATGCAAGAGTGGACTTTAGCTTATATTCTGCAATATGTTATTTGGTCCATCCTTGAGGTATATCCGTAAAAGGAAGATCTCCTCTGCACTCAGGCTCATAACTTTCCTTCTCTGATACTTCTATATTTGTTACCCCTTCAAAGGTTGTATTCTCCTAAAAACTCTCATTCTTTAACTCGTTGTGAACTTCATGGCCTTTTCCTGCAACCCCTTCATCTGCAACTTCTTCCTCTATTTCATTGATTTCCACTGTGCACCACTCTGCACTTTCCATCATCCAATTCAATAATGTATCTTCTTCTCGGGGTAGAGAGGGCATTACCTGAGTGTCCACAGTATACCCAGTAGTTTTCCCTAAGTCGAATCCTTCTTCCAAATGTAGTTGCAGTTGGCTATTGGTGCTTCTTGAAATCCACAGTTTGTTTTTCCCCCAATCTTGCAAAGCTTTTGCTTGCCTCAACCAAGGCCTCCCTAGGAGTAAAGGGTAGGAAGTCTCTTGTGGAAGTGCAATAACAACAAAATCTAGAATAAAGTGACAACCTTGTACTATCATAAGTACCTTTTCAATAATGCGAACTGGCGCAACTCAATGTTGATTTGCTAGAGTAACTGTGAATGGTGCCATCTTGGTGGGGTTTAAATTTAGTTTCCTCATTGTGAAATCTGGCATCAAATTGATGCCCGAGCCTCCATCTAAAATCACACATGTGAGAGCTTCATCCTTTATAAGAAGATAGCCTTGAGCTCTGGTAGTCTGTCAGGGGTGCAGGGGGAAAATCAACCATGAAACCATCTATGCTAGGTGGTTGGCTCAAGTAAGTAGAGTGTACAATCTTTAATAGGTCACTTCTTAGTTTTGAATCCATCTTTATAAGTTCGTACAGACTTAACTTATGATGAATACCTTTCAAGATCTGCTCAATGTTTACCTCATGTGTGTCTTCTTGCAGACTTGTTGGTTGATCCTTTAGTGAAGTAGCCATCCTTTCATAAGCTCCTTCAATTTTTGCTTGGTCCTTCCAACCAACCTTCTTTTCCTCCTCTTTATCTTGGAGTCCCTCTTGTTCCTCTCTACAGGTTGCTGCCGCTTGTCTGGCTCTAGTCATCATGGGCATTGAAGAAGATGAAACAGCATAAGACTGAGTGGTCATACCTTCTTCTTGTGGAGAGACCGCAATCATGTGGATTGGAGCAGGAGGGCTTCTTGGGCAATCTTTGGTGTAGTGATCCTTAGCCTCTGGAGAATGCTGACAAGGAGGTGCATCTTCTGGAAGGGAAAACCTATTTTGCATATGGCCATACTCACCACAACGGTAGCACATCAAAAGCCTATTATATCTGGGCTTTGTTGGTCTGTTCTCCTCTCTATTAGGTTCATTTGAAGTAGTAGCATAATATGAATCCAAAGCTTGAGAGTTACCTCGTTGTTGTGTACCCTTGAGGTAGTAATAGTCTCTAGCTTCATGGCCATCCTTTCCACAAAATTGACAGCTTACCTTGTTAGGACAATTAGCATTGGAATTTCCATTGTTGTTACATATGGTGCACCAAATCTGCCTTCTTATATCCTGAGTGGTCTGCAAATCTTTTAACTCATGGTGAAGTTGGGCCACTTCATCATCAGTGTGACCTAGTGGTGGCAAGACCTTCTCTTCTTGCTGATTTTGTTGCATTCTTAATGCCTCTAGTTCCTTCCCCAGTTGCCCAATAGCATCTAGATCTGCAGCATAATTCGGTTGTGTATCCCCTTCAAAATGTTGCCTAGCTTCTTCAATGCGTGATGCTACTGCAACAAAATCATAAAGGGTTGCATCCAATCTAAGAGACTCACGTAACTTCTACTGAGATGACCTGGGCAAAGCTTTTTCTATCCATTTTTTAACCAAGAAATTACTTGGAGCATGTGGAAGACGTGCAACAAGTGCTTTTGTCCTAGTGTGAAGTTCATGGAAGGATTCACCTGATCTTAGCCTTAGATTCTCATGTAGCAAAATGGCCATTTGCATATTGATTGTACCATTTGTCAGCAAGGCCTTCCAATGTGGATGGGAAGAGTACCAGCATTGCATCCTCTCTATTCTGTAGACCTCGTCCATGGCATAAGGAGATGAACCTCCTCACATGATCATTAGCGTCCTCATAAGCTTCCAGTACTTTGCCCACTCAAGGGAGGTCCTCCTTAGGGAAGTATACCCTTTAAATTTCTGTGAGCAGGTAGGTCACAATAATAGTACAGTAAATGTAGACACTCAGAGAGAAGATCAATGACAATGGCAATAGTAAAGGACGAAGCCACTCCTTAGTTCAGACATATGAATACAATATAGGCAAAAAAAATGCTTAAAAGTTGATGCTCTATGCTAACATGCCACTCCAGAACTAAACAACATCAATACAATAAATTCATCCAATCCGTACAATGAATACAACTAGATGCAAACTGGAACTGATCAATACAAAGTGTGAAGTCTTGCTCCAAGGGGAAGAGCACCAAAATACCACTAACACCAAAAATACCACTGACTCACAATGAATGACAAAACCAAGCCACTTCCTTCACACTATAGTGCTATTAGCCCTCCACTAGGAAGCCCACACTCTGTATCCTCACCATAGAGTGACTCCTATAGTAGGCTTGTATCCACAAAGAGCAAAGAGAGGACCCCTATATGTACGTATGTATATGTGTGCCTCAATTGAACACAAGTTAATTTCTTTTATAGGCTCTAATAGGCCAAGAGGGCCTTGCCCATTCCTTACGTCCACTGATCAAGCGCGGATTAATTGCCCAAAATTGGAGGGGTAGATCAAATATGCCACTAGATTTGAATTGGATCCTCAAGAATAGGAAGTCCTCATGGAAATAATCATTTCTCCACTTTCCCTTTCACCACTTAAACTTTTAATGCCACTTTTGCTTACAAGCTGAGATCCTCATTTTATGCTGCCCATGATATTGGAATGACCCATTGAGTGTGAGAGATGGTGGGTGGCGCGGATGGAGGGATAGATGGATGGTGGGATGGAGCGTTGATTTTAATCCCACCAATCCAAGAATTCCTTAATTGGAAGAGTCATCTTCTTCATACTTGAAGAGCACTAACGTAACAACATCAAAAGAACTTTTTGCCAAAGCATGTTCAATATGAAAGGCATAATCAGGGAGCTAATTTATGTCTTTGGATATCTGACATGTGAGGAGCCAATTGAATTTACTTAGGATAGTCATCTCACTTTTTCAAGCATGGGCGTGGAGAGAGCATCGGAGTGGAGGTGGAGGGGATAGAGGGGGGAAGAAGGAGGTGGGTGTGGGGTTGTCGGGGAAAAGACGAGGGGAATAGAGGGGGACGGTGGAGATGGTGGTGGGGGTGGGTGTGGGGGCTTTGGTGGAAAAGATGAGGGGGTGGAGGGGGTGGTGGAGATGGTGGTGGGAGTGGGTGTGGGGGTTGTTGGGGAAAAGATGAGGGGGTGGAGGGGGTGGTGGAGATGGTGGTGGGAGTGGGTGTGCGGGTTGTGGGGGAAGAAGATGAGGGGGTGGATGGGGGTGGTGGAGATGGTGGTGGGGGTGGGTGTGGGGGTTGTGGGGGAAAAGGTGAGCGGGTGGAGGGGGTGGTGGAGATGGTGGTGGGGGGTGGGTGTGGGGGTTGTGGGGGAAAAGATGAGGGGGTGGAGGGGGACGTGCAGATGGTGGTGGGGGTGGGGTGGAGATGGTGGTGGGGGTGGGTGTGGGGTTTGTGGGGCAGAAAATGAGGGGGTGAAGGGGGTGGTGGAGATGCTGGTGGGGGGTGGCTGTTGGGGTTGTGGGGGAAAAGATGAGGGGGTGGAGGGGGACGTGGAGATGGTGGTGGGGGGTGGGTGTGGGGGTTGTGGGGGAAAAGATGAGGGGGTGGAGGGGGACATGGAGATGGTGGTGGGGGTTGTGGGGTGGAGATGGTGGTGGGGGTG
>CM035406.1:168567492-168632492 GCA_020310875.1 Ceratopteris richardii
ACAACAAGCGGCTACGATGAGAGCCATCATTACAATTTGCGTGAATCAGCGTGCACCCTTGGATCCAGCCTTTCATCGAACAGAGCAATTTGAATTGAGGGAGATTTTGGCACTCTCATTGTAGGCCCTTAGATGTGGCCTTGATCCCATGGCTTATATTCCATCCTCAAAATCCAAAGGCGGATTTAATCTCTAGCCATCGGATGAGGCAGGCCATCGAACGGGCGGCGTCCATCTACGAAGATAGCTCAGCGCCATTCACGCTACATCTATCTATTTATCTATCTATCTATCCATCTCTCTGTCTATCTATCTATCTATCTATCTATCTATCTATCTATCTATCTATCTATCTATCTATCTATCTACCTACCTACCTATTTATCTATCTATCTATCTATCTATCTTTCGATCTATCTATCTATCTATCTATCTATCTATCTATCTATCTATCTATCTATCTATCTCTCTATCTATCTATCTATTTATCTATCTATCTATCTATCTATCTATCTATCTATCTATCTATCTATCTATCTATCTATGTATCTATCTATCTATCTATCTATCTATCTATCTATCTATCTATCTATCTATCTATCTATCTATCTATCTATCTATCTATCTATGCATCTATCTATCTGTTTCATCTGTCTGTATATCTATCTTTCTATCTATCTATCCATCTATCTATCTATCTATCTATCTATCTATCTATCTACCTATCTACCTATCTATCTATCTATCTATCTATCTATCTATCTATCTATCTATCTATCTATCTATCTATCTATCTATCTATCTATCTATCTATCTATCTATCTATCTATCTATCTATCTATCTATCTATCTATCTATCTATCTATCTATCCATCTCTCTATCTATCTATCTATTTATCTATCTATTTGTCTATTAATCTATCTATCTATCTGTCTATCTATATATCTATCTATCTATCTATCTATCTATCTATTTATCTACGTATCTATCAATCTATCTATTGTCTATCTATCTATCTATCTATCTATCTATCTATCTATCTATCTATCTATTTATCTATCTATTTATCCATCTAACTATCCTCTCTCTCTCTCTCTCTCTCTCTCTCTCTGTCTCCCCCTCTGTCTCTCTCCCTCTCTCTCTCCCCCCTCTCTTTCTCTACCTCTCTTCCTCTCTCTCTCTATATATGTATGTATGTATGTATGTATATATATATATATATATATATATATATATATATATATATATATATATATATATATATATATATATAACAGAAAGAAATTTTGTGTTTGTAGAGGTTCTCTTATCAATCTCCGTTTGATTCAAGTATTATCTTTTTATCCTAAATGAAAATCCTTATAACAACACTTACTTGCCATTGTCTCATTTTGCTTCCAAAAAGGCCTATTTAAGCCTATTAGTTGGCCTAACCACCAAGCTTAACTTGGATAATGATTATGCAATGAAATATATACAACAGTGAGTCGTAACAAACGAGAACTATGTCATAAAAAGAGAACTCACTCATCAAAAAGCAAGCAAATTACATCTAATGTTTTAAAACCCTTTAGATCAATATAGATAGATTTCAAACATTAAGTGAAAACATGCAAGTTTTTTATCTTTTTTGTCATTTTTTGAAACTTTAGGAGGTAAAAATGTGCCTTCAATTTGGAGTTATTTAACATTGATATCTTTTGAATCTATATGAGAAATATAAAAGTGATAAAAATTCTTATATAGAAAATAAAGGGTAAACATGTCTTGATAGAAAATCTTCGACAGTGATTCAAAAATGCAATAGAACATGGTTTCTTTATGCAAAGTGCTTTTGAGCGATTCTAAAAGCACCGAAAATGTCATAGATTTTCAAATTAATTCACAAATTTCTTGATCTATGTCTACTTCCCCATCATCGGATGCATGCGATTTAGTCTGAGATTGTTGAGAGCTCTCTTCTTCTTTGCCTTCTTCTGCTTGTTCTATATCAACAAGAGCTCTATCGTCATCTAAGTACATACCAAGTTTTGTGGATCATGCATAAATCATCTTTTTTGCCTATGATTAGATGTTCCACACACATTTGGAATCTTTTGCTTTATCATATTGATCATTTCTTTCCTCAATAGTGTTGTTTTTGCCAAGGCAAAAGCATATACAAGAATATGTACATCATCCATTTTAAGGGTGGATGTACTTCAAATATTCTTATTTCTTTTTTATCATGTTTGTTTGCCAGTGTCACACACCATTTCTAAGTTATACTTATGAGAGAATGCATTAATACTTTTTGTATAATGCCAATGGACTATCAAAGCCTCTATTCTTCTTTGATCAATATCATTAATGACCTCTAACACTCTTGCTAGCCAAAATGTTCTAGTAGCCTCATCACCATCAGCAAGGACTGCAATAAGTGTTCCAAAATTTATTTCTTTCAAATTTCCTTGCCATCGTGTGTCAGCTTGTTTCATCATCCTTGGGCCTACATAAATACTCCTTTCAGGTGGATGCAAGAAGCTCTGAAGTGTATATACATTACATGCTCAGTCCACATTCATTGATCTTTACGTGCTCAAATCCCATGTGAGTGGAATATCAATTGGCCAATGCCCTATAATGGAATTCTATACAATCTCTTCTTGATGCTTAAAAAAATCATCCCACCAAGATACATGTTGATCTCCAACATATTTTTTGCATGCTCAATCTATCGCTTCTTCTCCATAACTACATGCATCCAGATTTTACTTTTCTTAACCACATTTCTCCATCTTTCCATATTGTTTTTATCTTCACATGGTGTTTGTTCTGGACCATCTATAGAAAAATTAGGCACATGCAATAAAAATATACATCCATCTTTAGGCTCCTATCCTAGAGAACATGAATATTGCATTGAAAATAAAAGCGTAATGTCATTAAGCTTCTCATTAAGAATACCTGGCTGAAACCAAGGTTGGACAATGGAGCCAAAACCTTAGTACTGTTATCAATACCTGCTAAGCAAAAGTGCTTAAAGTCATAAATCCATGTAAGGTGTTGAACTTCAGCCTTTGGAGTATATGCTTCAGAAATCAACATAGATAATATTGGAAGAGTACATTAGGGGAAAAAATGAACCCTAAATGGGCCTTTTAGATTAAGGAGTGATTAGAGCTGGACCAATGAGAGGAGGGTGGTTGCCACAGTGTAGTCCCTTAATCACATAGGGTAGGAATAGGCTTCCTTGGTTTTTGTGTGGTCAAATATGCAAAAACCACCTAGAAATGGTGGGTTTCCTCTTGAGAATGGTTTTGAAAAACTCGAAAATCATTTGGAGTCCTTGATTTCTTGAAAGATCCAATGGCTATGGTGAAATGACAAAAGTCAAGGAATCTTTAATTCTAGACCCTTAGATTTTCTTGACAACAAGCGGCTACGATGAGAGCCATCATTACAATTTGTGTGAATCGGCGTGCACCCTTGGATCCAGCCTTTCATCGAACGGAGCAATTTGAATTGAGGGAGATTTTGGCACTCTCATTGTAGGCCCTTAGATCTGGCCTTGATCCCATGGCTTATATTCCATCCTCAAAATCCAAAGGCGGATTTAATCTCCAGCCATCGGATGAGGCAGGCCATCGAACGGGCGGCGTCCATCTACGAAGATAGCTCAGCGCCATTCACGCTACATCGATGGATGATTCAAGATCCGACGGCCCACAATCTTGCAGAGAGTTCTCAAAAGCTGAGCCCCACTCCCACACAAGTGGCATCGTTCTCTCTCTAACTTTTCACGAGTTCAAACATTAGCCATTGATTTAAGATGATCGAATGGTCCAAGATGCACACATCTCAGAGATCAGCTCAAGTGCTTCAACAAATATTATTTTATTTCACAAAACCATTGTTGGTTTCATATGCCACCTTAAGTTGAGAGATTAAGCTCTTTAATCCCTAAAAATTAGGGATCCTTACAAGGCCCATGCAGGGTTCATTTTTTCCACTAATGAAAAGCATTATGGCATGCCAGCCTCTTAGAGAAGGTACTGAACATTTGATCAATGTGATCATGAGTGTGCCTAACCAAATGAAATTTACCTTAACCTTCAAAACACTTTTTTATCCACAAGCATGCATAAATATCCAAAGATTGTAGAATTTTTATTCTCTTTTGCAGTGTTAAACATGGCCCCAAAGGTGAATACTTTTTCTTTGGAGAACTTGATGTTCTTGAAACTATGTGAAGAGACTTATGCACGAAAGTACTAAAAAATGGCTCCAAAAAGCACCCCAAAAATGCTTCAAAAAAAGGCTTTGAAAGCAAGGAATGAAGTTTTTGAGGGACCAAAACATGTTGAAATTGATGTTAACCTTAGTCTATCCCCTTTTTTAGACATCACAAGAGTGTAGCTTAGTCGCAAGAGATTGCAATAGTTAAGCGAGCTCCAAGGGGAACAATATTAGCTTCTTTTACCACAGCAATGATGATGTTGAACTCTCGGGAAGTACTAGGAACCTCTAGCTTCCTTCATCATTGAGATCCTCCCTCATGTGTAGCCAACGATGCCAACGGTGACTTTGGTGACTCAGATGACTGTAAATGAATGATAATGTCTGTATGTGTGTATGCATGTTTATAAATTTTAAGTTTTTTTAATATAGTGACCCTTTCTCTTTTGTTTGAGATTAAATCTAACATTCCACCTGAGGTGTAGCAGTATTTTTGAGGGCACGTACATCTTTAGGAACCATTTCCTTAGTGTGAGGTATACAAAATAGTTTATATTACTATGAGCTATAATTTGCATATGTTTTATAAGTATTTTACATCTAATCTATGTATTGTTGTTTCATTAAATAAACACAAGCTATTACAAAGAAGAGAGTTCAGTAAGGTCATAGATTGCTCTTGTGCCAAATGGGCCATCATGATTTTGTTGCTACATTTGTAAGTATATGTATTATTGAAACTATATTTTTTATTTTATTTAAAACACAAATCATTAATCTTTTTAATTTGTTTCAATGTTGCAAAACGATTATGGTCGATATCCTACGAAAAATAAAATCAAATTTGCAACACATTGTGGATATCAACATCTGAGTGAGTACATGCGAGATCGTCTGGACGCTTTTGTGAGTATTATTAAATTTTATATTATTTATTTTATTTTTATTGATTTTTTATATGTTTTATTTACTTATGTTTGTTATATGTAATATAAGAGTATTATGGAGAGGCAAATATGGATGAGGTGGAGAGATAGACAAAGGAGGGATGATATCGATTGTCATAGAGTGCTGACCCCTCTACCCATGATGCCCCTTGAGATGATCATGATGATGAAGATGATGATGAGGATGATCATGATTATGTGGATGATCATGATCAAGGAGGGGATTCAAATGATTGATATTTTACATTGGATGTATTATTTACATTGATACACACATACAATTTTTTATATTTATATATTTTCACATTCTACTTGTGTTTTTAATTGTATTTATGATACTAATTAATGTAAAAAATGTACTAGTGACTTTAATTATAGTTTATATTTAACATGTGATTTATTACTTCAACTGTATAATTCATTCATATTATATGTGTGTTCGTGTGTATATATGTATGTATGTATGTGTGTGTGTAGTGTGTGTATATGTATGTATGCACATGTAGGTATATATCTATATTTGTTAAGTGTGTGTATATGCTTGTATGTGTGTGCATTTGTGTTTGTATGTGTATGTGTATATGTGTATATGTATGTGTATGTGTATATGTAGGTTTATGTGTCTGTGTGTGTATGTGTATATGTGTAGATGTGTATATGTGTATATGTGTATGTGTATATATGCATGTGTATGTGTATGTGTATATGTGCGCATGTGTATATGTCTGAGCATGCATGTGCATGTGCATGTGGATGCATGTGCATGTGGATGCATGTGCATGCATCTACATTTGCATGCATGTGTATGTGCATGCATGTGAATGTGTATAAGCATGTGTTTATTTGTGTATGTGTATGTGCATGCATGCATGTGCATGTAGATATGTTTGTGCATATGCATGTGTATGTCTATATGTATGTGTGAGTATGTGCATGTTTATGTGTAAATGCATGGGTGTATGTGTGTATATACACATGTGTATGTGTATGTGTGTGTATAAGTGTGTATGTACATGTGTTTGCTTATGTGTATATGCATGTATATGTGTCTATGTATGTGCATGCATGTGCATGTATATGTGTATATGTGCATATGAATGTGTGAATATACTAATTAATGAAAACAAAAAATTCGAATTATATACAAACTATATGAAAATTGTACTTACAATAATTAGCCATATATTATGCTCATTGAACTTCTTGAATAACCTACATAAAGAGAGAAAGAGAGAGAGGGATAAAGAAGGGGAGAGAGAGAGAGGGGGGGAGAGAGAGAGAGAGAGACAGAGAAAGAGAGAGAGTGAGAAAGAGAGAGAGAGAGAGAAAAAGAAAGAGAGAGATTGAGAAAGAGAGAGCTCGAGGTCATATGCATAGTGCAGATATGAATGTTGGATCGCTCTTCGCTCACATGCACACAGAATGACAATCGAAAACTGATCCATGATTCTTTTTGATATACTCTTTGTAGAGATAGGAGGAGTCTTTTTGAGAGAGCTTGCAATAGAAGAGATAAACGCAAGCATCATTTGATATTTTTGGTCATTTTTTAGACTTATGTAAAGTCATACATGAGGGGGAAACTTTAAAAAGGTCAAGCTATTCACTCTATATATTTTTTGCTAGTGTGAGCATGAGACTTTTCTTCTGGCAACTTTCATGCTCAAACTTTCGAGCCTTCTTCTTGTGTGATTTCTACATTTATCATGGCTTGCAATGTTTGATTCTTGGTTTCATAGTTATTATCTACCTTGACATTATGTTTTTGTGGCATTAGAGAGAGCGAGAGAGAGAGAGAGAGAAAGAGAGAGAGAGAGAGTAGAAAAGAGAGAGATTGAGAAAGAGAGAGCTCGAGCTCCTATGCATAGTGTAGATATGAATGTTTGATCAATCTTCGATCAGATGCACACAAAATGACAATCGAAGAGTGATCCACGATTCTTTTCGATGTACTCTTTGTAGAGATAGGAAGAGTCTTTTTGAGAGAGCTTGCAGTAGAAGAGCTAAACGCAAGCATCATTTGATATTTTTGGTCATTCTTTAGACTGATGTAAAGTCATACATGAGCACGAGACTATAAAAAGGTCAAGCTTCTCACGCTATATATTGTTTTGCTAGTGTGAGTACGAGATCTTTTCTTCTTGCAGCATTCATGCACAAACTTTCTAGCCTTCTTCTTGTGTGATTTCTACATTTGTCATGGCTTAAGATGTTTGATTCTTTGTCTCATAGGTGTTATCTATCTTGATGTTAAGTTTTTGTGGCATTTTGTGGACTTTAAGATCTATTTTGTGTGAAACTCTTGTCCTTATAGCATATGGATTCTGTTTTGGGTTTTCAAAAGTATTATATCGTATGGTTTTTGGAATTCTTACCTATGTAGAACTTTTGTTTCTTTGTTTCTAACTTGATTTTAATCCATCGACATGTAATCTTGTAATGAAATGAGGTAGATAGGACCATTTCAACAATCCACTATCTTCATTGGATTGTCTAACTGAGCATGACGTTTCTCTTGGAGAAGGGGATCATTGAACATAGATAAATGATAATCTCATCGTCCATCACTTATCATTGATTATAGATTTTGCTTCATCTTTTTTCTCGTTATTCATGGTAATAGTGATGATTAATCATTGATCATGATAGTGATTGTTTGTTGATCATGATATTGGTGATTGATAATTGATTATGAAATCTATTGATTGATCATATGGATTGGTGAGAAATAGCTTCGGAGTTAGACAAGATGCCATCTATGACATTCAAATGCAACTAGACTAGGTTTATCTTTAGGGATTCATGGAATAAAGGTGTAGAAGCATGCCTTCATACTAGAAGTCGACAAAGTCCATTTATAATTATGTATGGGTTTCAACTAAAGGGCATCTTATGCAATATGCTTACAAAATTGAGAGCGGCCAAGATGCAGATGATTCCGTGCAAGAGATGAGTGATATTCTTAGAATTACAAAAAACTTTATTAGGAGAGCTCCTGATCGAGATAGAGCCTATGATAACCAATCAAAAGAGAGAAATTAAGTTTGAGATAGGAGAGCAAGTCTATCTTAGAGATCCATCTAGGTATGAGAACATGAGAATGAAACCATGCACACATTTTTTTCTTAGTTGTTGTGGTCTGTTCCCAATTCTTAATAGAACGGAAAAGATGGCTTATCATCACCGACTCTAAGAAGATAGTCACATTCATCTAATCTTTCATGTGAGCCAATCAAAGAGAAAGTTAAGTGAATTTGACTACCTCAATGTAGTTAACGAGGTTGTAGAGTTATTCCAATAAATTCTCACATAGCACGTAGATTTTCCTAGGAGAATTCGTTATTCCAATAGATTCTCACATACCACGTAGATTTTGACTCTTGAAATCTCTACTCTATCTTTTCCCATCTTGTGTCTCGTCAAAGGAGGATGGCTTAGAGTTTTCAACCCCAATAACGATGCTCCTTAAATTTTTTTTATAAGGGTTATAATATTTTGAGTTGGAAAGCAATTATGTATAATCATTTAATAAATTTTTATTTTTCAATTTAACTAAAAAATAGAAAATATAAAGGTGGGTTCATGTAGGGCAACACAAGTTTGTTGTTTCATACCATGTGCCATGAGGTTCATATTACATAGAGTGATAGTAGGTTATGTATATCAAAACTTTTACGTTACTTTATTGGTTGAACAACTCAAAAAACCAATCAAAAGCTATTGTCAGAGTGGTACATATTTGTTTCGAGGGAGAAAGCCCGGCTCAAGAAATGATAGACTCATAATTCTTTTCTTTTTTGAAAAAAGATCAAATTGTGTCATATGGAAGTGCTCATTGCATCGCCGGACAGTGTGAACCCAGTGTAAAATATCAAAAGTCCATCGTCCTAATTATTCACACGAATGTGCAGGTACAAAAATTATTTTTGTAATGTTGCACTCTGGCCGTATGAACGGCTTAACTTTGAAGATTGAATTCTAACATCGTCCGGAATGCTGTCCGCGGACCCTAATAAAGATAGTAATATCGTGCAGTGCGAAGTCACGCAAAGAGACACAGACCGCTTCCGTGAGCTTCATTTATCAAAGGATTCCAGGACCAGGATCCATCGCCCATGAGAGAGAGAGAGAGCTTTTTGTACATAAAACGAACAGCTCGTCTTGCCAAACACGAGTTCGTCGCCCAATTTTAAAGCAGCGTTTCGACTCTGGTTGGATAGGTGAGCAGCTTGATAGCCTGCAGAATGTTTCTGTGCGCATCCGCGTATGTTCTCCTGTGTCTATGTTTCTGTGCGCATCCGCGTATGTTTTTTGCGAACGAGAGGAACCCTTGCATATGCTGTGGAGTCTTCATTTACATGTGGTTGTGCATAGGTGCGAGACTATAATTCCAGACCTCCGATATGAATGGACGCATTCTGATTATGAGCGATGGCAGAAAACAGTCGCCGCATCATTGTAAAACATCTCCAACTCTTGATATTCGATGCTGAAGTGCGTCATTCGAAGTGGCCCAAGTTCGACAAAGTTCCGGCAGGTAATTTTCGTAACTCTTTTCATGGCCTGAAATCCGTGCATTTACCGATAACGTGCTCCAATTCTTGTACTCGCGTCAAGCGGTTGCGCTTGTAATCCAAGCGTGTCAGGCTACCCTACCCTAACTACAAAACGGTTGCAGGAGAATATGAATACATTGACGTCATTTGTGAAAGAGGAGCAAGCCATGCTGATAGGCTTATAGAAGACATCGATTTTCGGAGCCAATTCGAAATAGCTCGACCGACAAAATCTTATATCGATCTAACAGCATGTTTAGCTGTGATATTCGTGGGCTCCGCCGAGAAGCTCTCTCAAGTTCTGAGAATCCTTGGTGAAGAAGCAAAGCTGTCACTGAAAAACAACAAAATGTACGTTTCTCCGTGGAGAAGTCTCTCCTACATGAGATGTAAATGGTTGTATCCTTTGGGAAGGTCAAAAAACCAGACGAGAGTCACTAATCAGGGTCTTGTCGGCAATGTCCAAAGGGGAGCACATACTCGATCCACGGGGAACTGGACATTGCAACTGGATGTTTTGAAGATGTACTGCTCTTCCAGTTTGGCCAGATGAGGACTGCATCATTCCTCCATTGCAACTTGAGATGAGGACTCCATCGTTCCTCCATTACAATTTGAGAAGAGAGCGATTCTTGCCTGCTTGATTCATGGAGTCCAGTGGTCTGAGCCGGATCAGGATGCAATCAGTTTCCTTCAATCTGTCAAGCGATGGAAGGCTGAATCTTGAATCTGTGCGTAGTTGCTTTCTCGCATATCTATAGTTTGGGCGGGATTGTTTGTAATTTCGCAAGCCTATATGTGCATGAACACCAGTCTTAAAGATCGGCTAATACGAGGGCCATCTCTGTTTCACTCTTCTTTAAATTATTCTCCCTGAAATATTTCATTCAAAGTCAAGGCCCGCCAATACAGAAAAGAATGTTTATTCGTTTTATCATTATTAAACTCTCTCATTGTTATGCATAGCTTTGAATATTGTTTCAATCGATTGAGACAAAAAGCAATGTATGTTTGTTTTATTTTTATGATTAATCTCGTTCATTATTATGTATAGTTTTGAGTAATGTCTCAATTGATTGCCAGTAAGGATTGTTTTGGGCATTGTTTATCGTTTTGGGCATTGTTTATTGTTTTGGGCATTGTTTCTTTCTCCCTCCTGATTCACCTATTGATACGTTATTATTATTATTATTATTATTATTATTATTATTATTATTATTATTATTATTATTATTTATAGTTATATTACTTTGGAAATTGAAGGTTGGTGAATGTGCAAACTACAAAAGAAATAGGGGGATTAATATTTGGTTTGACAGCCATGACGCCCTACAGTACAACCATCAGGTTTATGTATACATCACAATGTTACGGGATGTGAGTGATATATATTGTGAGATAATGGGATGATGTGCTTGCGAGTCACCTATCAAACAATTCTATAATCCTTGGCTAATAATCATAAAGAATACTCTACATGGTTTGTTTAATCATCTAAGCATCAATAGGAAACCAATAATAGGATCCATAATTGATTTAGAATTTGGCTCAAAACATATGATTCCAAGGAATATGAGAGCATGTGTTGGGTATCTAGAATATTAAATATTATGGAACAAAGTAGATCCAATCTCCTCGAAATCCTTATTGCTAGACCTTATAGAGCAGTCAGCATGTGGCCCTCATCTCAAAATTGTTGAAAATATAATTTCTTCTACCTCATTTCTTAAGGTATCCACATGAGTGCATCTCCATTTTGTATCCAAGAGACACTCCATTTCATATTTTAAATTGTATCTCATTGTACTTGGGTACCTTGCCCTTTGCTTCTAGCAGTGTATTCATTCTACTTCAAGGGGACTTATCCTATTTATGATGTAACTTGGAGAGCGTCCTCCGACTTTATATATGGAGGGCATCTCCCCCACTTTGTACTTAGTTATAAGTTTGTAGAGGCTACTCCACACTCTTGGCAATCTCATTTCTAATCCATGTGAGTTTACTCATTTCTTGGTCTACTCACTTTGAGTCTCTCACACTCTTTCATTTTGTGACTGGGCTCTTCATTTCATTTTTCTTTCTTGCATGTACTATCTACATGGTATCAAAGCACTAGGTGGATGTCTTAGTGGTCTTTGCGAAGGTATATGGTGCTTTTCGGGAAAGTGGTGGAGGTCTTGCTAGCATTTCCTCCATCATGGTGATTCTTCGTCAATAAGGTGGAGCTATTGGCCACCATTTTGGTACCAATGACATGAGTGCTTTTTCTCCATTTTTCCCTATCCTTAGCCTATTTCTATCTCTCCTTTTCCACCATCCCTCCCACTGTTTCATGGAGTTGATTGAAAATATCTACCATTGAAATGTTTATAAACACTTATGTGCAGCACCTTATCCTTTTCCTGTGTTTTTAAAAACCCTATGTTTCCATTTTGTGGTTTCTCCATCTTTTGAATTGTACATATACTTTATGATCAGAACATAAAGGAAGATATCTTAATAACAGTATTTCTCTTCGTCCACATGGTGTCCCATGGTGCCCCATCTTATCCTTCTCCTGTGTTTTTAAAAACCCTATGGTTCCATTTTGTGCTTTCTCCATCTTTTGAATTGTACATATACTATATGATTGGATCATAAAGGAAGTTATCTTAATAACATTATTTTTCTTTGGACTAATATTCTGTATAACACGGAGCCATAGAAACGAGAAAAAAGAAATGTTCTCTTTTTTATTTGAGAATAATTGCATAAAATGTTGAAAAAATGGCTCATTTTCCTATTCCATGGTGGAAAACATTATTTTGTTTTCAATTGGTACCATGAAAAACCACCATTGAAGCAACAGATTCATGAAGGAGCTAACTAAATTATTTTCAATTCTAGAAAAGGTCATCAAATGATCCAGCACCTTGTGTCACAGTTCTTAATTTTTGAAAGTAGTGGACATAATGCCAAAAACAAAGAAACTCGGTCTCTTGATATGGCGCTTAGCACTCTTGATGAAAGATTTATGTTCTCATTCTTATTAAGAATTTGAGTTAATCTACATGGATAAATAATATACACTTTTCAAGGGTCAATATATATAGCATCACATCATTTGACACTAGCATAAACATTGAAGGAGCTTTTTTTGCATGCTTCTATTTTAGCTCATTAAGCAAACCACATACCAATCCAACACAAATGCATAGAATGTGGAATGGGGCAAGCAAAAATAGTAAAATAGTGATCCTTATATTCCAATAATAAAATCATTACAAAATTATATGTTTTCAAAGTTCAAAAAACCTTTTAGAATAGAAGTTGATCATATAAATGCTCGGCCTATTGCATAGAAACATCTTCAGGGACTTGAGAAGGTTTCAAGGGCTTTTCTTGCTCTAGAACTGGATCCTCAAGGTCATCCATGTCTCCTGGCTCATTTGCCAATGGTGGCATGAGCTCCCTTGATGCAGGCCAAAATCTCTCTGACTCAGCCATATGTTTCTTCCCAACCTCCTAATCCTCATTTGAGCATTGATTCAAGCCATTAGTCAGCATACTAATGAAGCTGACTTGGCCTTCATCCTTCTCTACACTATTGTAGTGCTTGAACATTTTGAGGGCAGAGGCGACATTGCCAATTTAGCAAAATCTATCCCCATGTTTTGTATCTATGGGTGCTTGAATGGCCCACCATCATTAATAGAATCACTCATTCTAAAGGTGTATGGGATTCTACTATAAAATGGAATAATGTCTCCTAGGTACTAGTGTAAAAATGTTATTAACATCGTCATAATGTATTTTGTAATACAATGGCCTTAGGGGTTCCATGGGGTTTGAAAGAAAACTTTAGTCCAGAGGACTCATCGTGGAACGCCATCTCCTTTGTCTTTATTCTATACTTCTCATGCCTTGCCCTTTGGATATGAGCGAGAAAGGCAAAGTGACAATCTTCATTCTGCTCACCACTCTTCTTTCAAGGTTTTTGCAAACAAAGGATGAGTGTCAACTCAAAGATTAATTACAAAGTGTAACATATATCAATGGTTCTGTTGCTTAGCATTGAATAAATGGATAAAATCTTTGCTAGGAGACTTGAATGAATAAATACTTAGAGGCCAGCCACCACATAACTTGCTACAACTCAATGCTTGGCATCGACTAGTTGTGGAAAGCTATACCTAGAGTCACCTCGCATTGGAATCATATTGAAATTAGATGCTTGGCATCAAATTTCGACTAACTATTGTTCTTGCACATAGAAATTGTCCAACATTCAATGCTATGCATCAACTTCTAACATGTCTGTTCCTATGAGTTGACGCATCACATCGAATAGTACAACAACACCATTCTATACTAGGGTATAAGGAGCTATAATCTATCTACAAATTCCTCTAGACTAATAGAAAAGGCTAAATTCATGTGAGGTATACTCACCCCCATTATCTGAACGTGAAGCCTTCAGCTTAGTTACTTTTCTAGTCTCAACTAAAGCAATCCATTTTCTGAAAGTAGGGAATACTTCGTCCTTTGCTTTGATAGGTTATACCCAGACTTTTCTAGTAGCATCATCTATGAAAGTGGAAAAGAGAACCACCTAATGAACTTGTGGGCATAGGAACACGCACATCTGTATGAATGAGATCTAAAGGCTCAATTGAAGAGTCAATGTGCATCTTGTGCACAGTTCTACTTTGCTTTCCATGTTGACAATGCTCACAAAATGAAAAATCAAAGAAAGATAACACAAGTAATTAGCCAAAAAGAGAAAGATTTTCGATTCCACTACATGATATATGGCCCAAAAATCCATGCCAAATACAATCCATAGGTTGTTCAATAACAGATAACAAGCGTTTTTTCTTTGATACAAATAAAGGATAAAGTGAGCCAACTTTTCTTCCTTTTGCAATAACCATATTGCCCTTTGATATGCAAATTGAGCATAGAAGACTACCTTGTATCCAAGGTCATCAAGTTGAACGAATGACATCAAAGTGCATGATAATTGAGGTACATGGCGTACATTATGCATAGTAAAATTTGAACCATCAATGAACTGCACAATCACATCTTTGATCCCAACAATTTCACACTAGTAAGAGTCACAAGTCTCATAGTACCAAGAGACTTTGCTGCATAATTAGAGAACCATTCTCTGTGTGGTGTCACGTGGAAAGAAGCACGAAAATCTAGAAGCCATGTGTGGGAAGAGAATAAGCCATGAGAACCTCAATTTGCATAGTGCTATCAAGTGTGAACTCATCACCATCATCACAAAAAGCATGAATTTCTTCAATGTTCATAGTCAAGGTAGATGGTGTAGGTAGCTATTTAACATACCCATCAACATTTTGTCCTTTACCTTTAGCATTCTTTAATGCATAACAGTCTTTCTTGATGTGTCCTTGCTTATGAAAATAATATCATTTGATATCCCTCTTGCTTGATTTACTTCTACTCTTATTCCCTTGACCATCTTTTTCCTTATTCTTGCTCCTGCCACGTTGTTGATTCTTTCCTTGGTAAGAATCATGAACATTATATACATCATCTGAGTGCCAACCAATGATTTTATACAAATCTCCTCACTCAAGAGTGCTCCACATATATCATCATAGATGGGTTTACCACCAGGTTCACTATTGCTAATAGTAGTGCAAAACCTATCCCATGATGATAGCAAGGTGCATAACAATAAGATTGCTTTGATTTCATTATCCATATCCATTTTGTGAGCTTGTATTCGGGAGAATATAGCATCAAAATCATTTACATGAGTAGCAACACTATGTGTGTCCTTCATGCGAAGCTCATATAATTTTCTCGTTAGATACACTTTATTTCATGTCGTCTCTTTTTCATATGTATTGCATAATGTCTTCCAAAGCTCCTCTACACTTTCATGGTCTAATGTTGTAAAGTAAACATTATCTTCCAAGTGCAATCAAATGGTAGACCTGGCCATTTCATCTAAATCATCCCAATCATCTTCATCCATGTTAGCAGGCTTCCCTGAGACTCCATTTATTGGCTTCCATTACCTCCTCTAAATTAGCACATCTTTAACCTAATTCTTCAATAGAGCAAAGTTTGTGCCATCAAATTTTCAGATCTCAAATTTTCAGTTTGTGCCATCAACCTTGATCCACTAGATGTGCAGGAGATACATCAAACTTCTCAGAATGTCCTTGTACATAGTAGCATTTTCCAATGCTTCATTGATGTTTTGTCAAAGAGAACTTGGTTGTCATGATTGGTGATTTCCTTGATGGAGAGGAGTTTCATACACAAGTTTGGTAAGGAAAGTACGTTTGATGAGTCTTTGCATTCTCCTCAATGATTTGTAATCTTTTACTTTTCATTTACCTTCAATCAGAAGACTCTTGTTATTTCCAAGGTATAGTTCGCCTGTGTAGTCTTCTAACTCTTCAAATGAGTCAAGTTCTTTGCACATGTAAGAGTATGCACTACTTTCAGATATCCACTCTTGAGATGAGATGGAAGTGATTAGGGCATTGGGCTATGTTGAGATAAAGCGATATTCATTTGAATAGTGAGACCTATCTTAAGAGGACTTACCTTGATTTTTGGAAGTAGAGGCTTTAGAATTTTTCTTCTTTTTATAGATAACTTATAAATATGCGCAGATTTTCCATAATAGTTGCATGTGAGTTTCTTGGACAAGTTGTTCAAGCCTTGTTTAGGATCATTTATTGAGTGATTACTAAAGTTCTCAGCCTTTTTGAAAGGACCTTTAGCTTTCATGGCTTCTTGTTGTGATGTTGAAGAATTTGCTTGCAAGTGATGGAGAAGCAAGAGTCTTCGCACTTCCTCCCAAGTTAAAACTTGGTGTCGATTGTAAACTTCTGTTAACCAAAGTCTCATATGATGTAGGAAGCTTATTTAGAAGCCTAAAAAACCATATTTTTAATTGATACTTGTTTGCCGCACAATGTTTGTGTTGGTAATCTTCGAAAGTGGTGATGACCTTTGTGATGGGACGCTAGGTGCTAATGGAGATCTTATGGAACTATGATTCTAAGCCATATTCTAGAGGGATTATTATTCTCATATAGATCCTAAAGTATTTTCCAAGCCTCATGGTAATTCTTGCAAGGAGTAATATGTCCATCAGTTAATGCATCATAGGCTAGCAATAGTTGTCATAGGGTTCACTTATAGTTTAGATTTAAAACATTCCATGTGGCTAAGTCAATATCCTTATTGGAATTGGGTTCCTTAGAACTTGCTACATAAAATAATAAGTTTGTGTATAAGTAAGCCCTAATCGTGTCCTTCCACAAATTGTAGTTCATGCCATTTAACGTCTCATCTTTAAGCATGAACTTAGGGGTAAATGATGGCAAGTACAAAATATTTGAATATTTTTTGTTTCAAATTGTAGATGCGGTCACCATAGAAGCAAATTCAACTTTGAAATTGAATCATCACACTTGCGAAATTGAGTGTGCACCAAAGTTTGGGATGGATTTTGAACGGGGGGCTTAGGGTATCCTTTTTGGATACGTTGACAATTTAGGGGCTTAAAATAGCCCAAAATGAACATAGAGATATTCGTAGGGGCTTGGGATAGCCTCCTAAAGCACACATAAAATGGACTCTTTTATATTCTTTGGAGTCACAAGTTGAGTGGGGTGCTTACTGCCAAAGTGTTGAAAAATGAGTTTCAAGACATGCTTGGGAAATCTAGAAATTAAGGCCTTGATTCTCAATAATGATAATCAATGAACTCCAAAGGAGATATCCCAAGGTAGTACTATTGTTAGAACTTGGTGTTATCCTAGATGGTTCATGGATACCATTGCATCTATAGAGTATATCCAAGTGATGATATGCACCTCTTTCATACACATAAAAAGCGTGCAAGATAATGCATATGATCCTAGTGCATGAAAACAATTGCTAATATATTATATGATCCCTTGCATGTGAACAAGACAAAAGCTTCAATTATGTTCGCGATAAAATTTTTTTATCAAAAGTTGATACTTTATGTAAAGATGCAAAGTAAGTAGTCTTATGGTCATAAAAAAAATCAAGCTTTGATAAAAACTAATGTAAATATCTAGTTCAAACTTTAAAGTTAAATGTAAGGAGGACAACATCTAAAAAAATTGGGTATCAGTCGGGTTCATGCTTTCACTGTCTTTCTTTTACCTAAAGAATGTATTAAAGGTTTATGTGAACGACATCTAATGATATACCATCACTCATGAGGTCAAATATCTCGCCCAAAAATTGTGAATTAAACACAAAATTATCAAAGAAGCACATTGTGACTTCCTCTAGCTCTCTAAAGGGAATGGTGGAGGTACAAATCATATAGAGATGAAAACTTTGAGAAGGACAATGCTATCTCTCCCGCACTCTTTCTAAGTTGAAGGTGCACCGAGAGAGTAGTTTTCTAGCTCTCTCACTCTATCTATCTATCTATCTATCTATCTATCTATCTATGTATCTATCTATCTATCTATCTATCTATCTATCTACCTATCTATCTATCTATCTATCTATCTATCTATCTATCTATCTATCTATCTATCTATCTATCTATCTATCTATCTATCTATCTATCTATCTATCTATCTATCTACCTATCTATCTATCTATCTATCTATCTATCTATCTATCTATCTATCTATCTATTTATCTATCTATCTATCTATCTATCTATCTATCTATCTATCTTTCTATCTATCTATCTATCTATCTATCTCTCTATCTATCTATCTACCTATCTATCTATCTATTTATTTATCTATCTATCTATCTATCTATCTATCTATCTATCTATCTATCTATCTATCTATCTATCTATCTATCTATCTATCTATCTATCTATCTTTCTATCTATCTATCTATCTATCTATCTATCTATCTATCTATCTATCTATCTATCTATCTATCTATCTATCTATCTATCTATCTATCTATTTGTATTATTGAAACTATATTTTTTATTTTATTTAAAACATTAATAATTAATCTTTTTAATTTGTTTCAATGTTGCAAAACGGTTATGGTCCATATCCTACGAAAAATAAAATCAAATTCGCAACACATGGTCTAGATGCTTTTTTCAATATTATTAAATTTCATATTATTTATTTAATTTTTTTGATGTTTTATATGTTTTATTTGTTTACGTTTGTTATATGTCATATAGGAGTATTATTGAGAGGCAAATATGGATGAGGTGGAGAGATAGACAAAGGAGGGAAGATATCGATTGTCATAGAGTGCTGACCCTTCTACCCATGATGCCCCTTGGGATGATCATGATGATGCAGATGATCATGACGATGAGGATGATCATGATGATGTGGATGATCATGATCAAGGAGGGAATTCAAATGAATGACATTTTACATTAGATGTATTATTTACATTGATACACACATACACTTTTTTATATTTATATATTTTCATATTTTGCTTATGTTTTTAATTGTATTTATGATACTAATTAATGTAAAAAATGTACTAGTGACTTTTATAATAGTTTATATTTAACATGTGATTTATTACTTCAACTATATAATTCATTCATGTTATATGTGTGTTTCTGTGTATATATGTATGTATGTATATGTGTGTGTAGTGTGTGTATATGTATGTATGCACATGTAGGTATATATCTATATCTGTTAAGTATGTGTATATGCATGTATGTATGTGCATTTGTGTTTGTATGTGCATGTATATATGTATGTGTATGTGTATATGTAGTTGTATGTGTTTGTGTGTGTATTTGTATATGTGTATGTGTATATATGCATGTGTATGTGTATGTGTGAATATGCATGTTTATATGTCTGAGCATGCATGTGCATGTGCATGTGGATGCATGTGCATGCACCTACATTTGCATGCATGTGTTTGTGCATGCATGTGCATGTGTATAAGTATGTTTTTATGTGTGTATATGTATGTGCATGCATGCATGTGCATGTAGATATGTTGGTGCATATGCATGTGTATGTGTATGTGTGTTTATGTGCATGTTTATGTGTAAATGCATCAGTGTATGTGTGTGTATACACATGTGTATGTCTATGTGTGTGTATAAGTGTGTATGTGCATGTGTATGTGTATGTGTATGTGTATACGTGTGTGTATGTATGTGTGTATGTGTATGCATGTGCATGTATACGTGTATATGTGCATGTAAATGTGTAAGTGTGAGTACATTAATTAATGAAGACAAAACAATTCGAATGATCTAAAAACTATGAAAATTGTACTTACAATAATTAGCCATATTTTATGCTCGTTGAACTTCTTGAATAATTTGCATAATGAGAGAGAGAGAGAGAGGGAAATGAAGGAGAAAGAGAGAGAGATAGAGAGAGAGAGAGAGAGAAAGAGAGAAAGAGAGAGAGAGAGAGAGAAGAAAAGAGAGAGATTGAGAAAGAGAGAGGTCGAGCTCATATGCATAGTGAAGATATGAATTTTGAATCGCTCTCCGATCAGATGCACACAAAATGACAATCGAAGAGTGATCCATGATTCTGTTTGATATACTCTTTGTAGATATAGGAAGAGTCTTTTGGAGAGAGCTTGCAATAGAAGAGCTATAAGCAAGCATCATTTGATATTTTTGGTCATTTCTAGACTTATGTAAAGTCATACATGAGGGGGACACTATAAAAAGGTCAAGCTTCTCACTCTATATTTTTTTTGCTAGTGTGAGTACTAGATCTTTTCTTCTTGCAACTTTCATGCACAAAATTTCTAGCCTTCTTCTTGTGTGATTTCTGCATTTGTCATGGCTTACGATGTTTGATTCTTGGTGTCATAGGTGTTATCTATCTTGACGTTAAGTTTTTGTGGCATTTTCTGGACTTTGAGATCTATTTTGTGTGAAACTTTTGTCCTTATACCATATGGATTTTGCTTTGGGTTTTCAGTAGTATTATATCTTATGGTTTTTGGAATTCTTACCTATGTATAACTTTTGTTTTTTTTTTTGAACTTGATTTTAAGCCATCGACCTGTAATCTTGTAATGAAATGAGGGAGATAGGACCATTTCAACAATCGACTATTTTCATTGGATTGTCTAAGTGAGCATAACTTTTCTCTTGGAGAAGGGGATCATTGAACATAGATAAATGATAATCTTATCGTCCACCACTCATCATTTATTATAGATTTTGCTTCATCTTTTCACTCGTTTTACATGGTAATAGTGATGATTAATCATTGATCATGATCGTGATTTTTTGTTGATCATGATAGTGGTGATTGATCATTGATTATGAAATCTATTGATTGATCATGTGGATTGGTGAGAAATAGCTTCGCAGTTAGACAAGATGCCATCTATGACATTCAAATGCAACTAGATTAGGTTTATCTTTAGGGATTTATGGAATAAAGGTGTACAAGCATGCCCTCATACTAGAACTCAACAAAGTCCATTTATACTTATGTATGGGTTTCAACTAAAGGGCATCTTATGCAATATGCTTACAATATGAGAGTGCCCAAGATGCAAATGATTTGTTGGAAGAGATGAGTGATATTCTTAGAATTACAAAAAACTTTATAAGGAGAGCTCGTGATCGAGATAGATCCTATGATAACCAAACAAAAGAGATAAGTTAAGTTTGAGATAGGAGAGCAAGTCTATCTTAGAGATGCATCTAGGTATGAGAAAATGAGGATGAAACCATGCACACATTTTTTTTCTTAGTTGTTGTGGTCCGTTCCCAAAACTTAATACAATGAAAAAGATGGCTTATCATCACAGACTCTAAGAAGATAGTCACATTCATCTAATCTTTCATGTGAGCCAATAAAAAAGAAGGTTGGGTGAATTTGACTACTTCAATGTAGTTAAGAAGGTTGTAGAGTTATTCTAGTAAATTCTCACATAGCACGTAGATTTTCCTAGGAGAATTTGTTATTCCAATAGATTCTCACATACCACGTAGATTTTGACTCTTGAAATCTCTACTCTATCTTTTTCCATCTTGCTCGTCAAAGGAGGATGGCTTAGAGTTTTCAACCCCAATAACGATGCTCCTTACATTTTTCTTATAAGGGTTATAATTTTTTGAGTTTAAAAGCAACGATGTATAATCATTTAATAAATTTTGATTTTTCCATTTAACTAAAGATAGAAAATAGAAAGGTGGGTTCATATAGGGCAACACAAGTTTGCTGTTTCATACCATGTGCCATCAGGTTTAGTTTACGTAGAGCGATGGTAGGCTCTGTATATCAAAACTTTTACGTTACTTTATTGGTTTAACAACTCAAAAAACCAATCAAAAGCTGTTGTTAGAGTGGTATATATTTGTTTCGAGGGAGAAAGCCCGGCTCAAAGAATGATCGACTCATAAGTCTTTTCTTTTTTGAAAACAAATCAAATTGTGTCATATGGAAGCGCTCATTGCATCGCTGGACGGTGTGAACCGACTGTAAAATATCAAAACTCAATCGTCCTAATTATTCACACGAATGTGCGGGTACAAAAAATATGTTTGTAATGTTGCACTCTCCCGTATGAACGGCTTAACTTTGAAGTTTGAATTCTAACATCGTGCGGAATGCTGTCCGTGGACCCTAATAAAGATAATAATATCGTGCAGTGCGTAGTCAAGCAAAGAGACACAGACCGCTAACGGAATGCTGTCCGCGGACCCTAATAAAGATCATAATATCGTGCAGTGCCCAAGAGAGATAAAACGAACAGCTCAAGAGAGATAATATCGTGCAGTACCAGGATCCATCGCCCAAGAGAGAGAGAACTTTTTGTACATAAAACGAACAGCTCGTCTTGCCAAACACGAGATCGTCGCCCTATTTTTCAGCAGTGTTTCGACTCTGGTTGGATAGGTGAGCAGCTTGATCGCTACTACTGTATTTCCTGATCGCTACCACTGTATTTCCTGTAGAATGTCTCTATAGGCATCCGCGTATGTTTTTTGCGAACAGGAGGAACCGTTGCATATGCTGTGGAGTCTTACTTTACGTGTGGTTTTGCATAGCTGCGAGACTATAATTCCAGACATCCGATATGAATGGACGCATTCTGATTATGAGCGATGGCAGAAAAGATTAAGCGGAAATTAGGCTATCAATAGTCGCCGCATCATTGTAAAAACATCTCCAACTCTTGAATTTCGATGCTGAAGTGCGTCATTCGAAGTGGCCCAAGTTCGACCTGAAATCCGTGCATTTACCGATAACGTGCTACCATTCTTGTACTCGCGCCAAGCGTGTCAGGCTACCCCACCCTAACTACAAAACGGTTGAATACAATTGACGTCATTTGTGAAAGAGGCTGATAGGCTTATAGTAGACATCGATTTTCGGAGCCAATTCGAAATAGCTCGACCGACAAAATCTTATATCGATCTAACATTTCGTTAACCTCTGATATTCGTGGGGTAGCCCGAGAAGCTCCCTCAAGTTTTGAGAATCCTTGCTGAAGAAGCAAAGCTGTCGCTGAAAAACAATAAAATGTACGTTTCTCCATGGAGAAGTCTCTCGTACATGAGATGTAAATGGCTGTATCCTCTGGAAAGGTCACACAACCAGAGGAGTGTCACTAATCAGGGTCTTGTCGGAAACGTCCAAGGGGAGCACATACTCGATCCACGGGGAACTGCACATTGCAGCTAGATGTTTTGAAGATTCACTGCTCTTCCAATTTGGCCAGATGAGGACTGCATCATTTCTCCATTATAACTTGAGATGAGAACTGCATCATTCCTCCATTACAATTTAAAAAGAGAGCGATTTTTACGTGCTTCATTCATGGAGTCAAGTGGTCTGAGCCGGATCTGGATGCAATCAGTTTCCTTCAGTCTGTCAAGTGATGGAAGGCGGAATCTTGATCACCAACACGACCATACCTGTAATGTTTTGTGCGTAGTTGCTTTCTCGCATATCTATAGTTTGGGCGGTATTGTTTGTAATTTCGCAAGCCTATATGTGCATGAAGATCAGTCTTAAAGATCGGCTTATACGAGGGCCATCTCTGTTTCACTCTTCTTTAAATTATTGTCCCTGAAATATTTCATTCAAAGTCAAGGCCCACCAATACAGAAAATAATGTTTATTCGTTTTATTATTATTAAACTCTCTCAATGTAATGCATAGCTTTGAATATTGTTTCAATCGATTGAGACAAAAAGCAATGTATGTTTGTTTTATATTTACGATTAATGTCGTTCATTATTTGTATAGTTTTGAGTAATGTCTCAATGGACTGCCACTAAGGATTGTTTTCGGCATTGTTTATTGTTTTGGGCATTGTTTCTCTCTCCCTCCTGATTCACCTATTGATACGTTATTACTATTATTATTATTATTATTATTATTATTATTATTATTATTATAATTATTTATAGTTATATTACTTTGGAAATTGAAGGTTGGTGAATGTGCAAACTACAAAAGAAATACCATCACGTTTATGTATACTTCACAATATTACAGGATGTGAGTGATATATATTGTGAGAGAATGGGATGATGTGCTTGCGAGACACCTATCAAACAATTCTATAATCCTTGCCTAATAATCATCTAGAATACTCTACATGGTTCCTTTATTGATCTAACCATCAATAGGAAACCAATTATAGGATCCATAATTGATTTAGAATTTGGCTCAAAAGATATGATTCCAAGGAATATAAGAGCATGCGTTGGGTATCTAGACGAGGAAATATTATGGAACAAAGTAGATCCAATCTCCTCAAAATCCTTATGCCTACACCCTGTAGAGGAGTCAGCATGTGACCCTCATCTCAATATTGCTGAAAATATAATTTGCTCTACCTCATTTCTTAAGGTATCCACATGAGTGCATCTCCATTTTGTATCCAAGAGACACTCCATTTCATATTTTAAATTCTATCTCATTGTATTTGGGTACCTTGCCATTTTCTTCTGTCACTTTATTCATTCTACTTCAAGGGGAATTATCCCATATATGATGTAATTTGGAGAGCCTCCTCGGACTTTATATACAGAGGACATCTCCGCCAATTTTACTTAGCTATAAGTTTGTAGAGGCTACTCCATACTCTTGGGAATCTCGTTTCTGATCCATGTGAGTTTACCCATTTCTTGGTCTACTCACTTTGAGTCTCTCACACTCATTTATTTTGTGACTAGACTCTTCTTTTCATTTTCCTTTCATGCATGTACTATCTACATGGTATCAAATCACTAGGTGTATGTCTTGGTGATCTTTGTGAAGGTCTCTATGGTGCTTTTTGAGAAAGTGATGGAGGTGTTGGCAACATTTCTTCCATCATGGTGATTCTTCATCAATAACGTGGAGCTTTTGGCCACCATTTTCGTACTAATGAGCAATCATGAGTGCTTTTTGTCCATTTTCTCCCTATCCTTAGCCTCTTTCTATCTCTCTTTTTCCACCATCCCTCCCACCTTTTCATGGAGTTGATGGAAAATCTCTACCATTCAAGTGTTTATAAACACTTCTGTGCAGCTCATTGGTAGTTCCTTCGCTTAGAAGGCATTTTGGAGATCCTTCCTCCACATGGTGCCCCATCTTATCCTTATCATGTGTTTTAAAAAACCCCATGGTTCCATTTTGTGGTTTCTCCATCTTTTGAATTGTGCATATACTATATGATCGGAACATAAAGGAAGATATCTTAATAACATTATTTTTCTTTGGACTAATATTGTGTATAACACGGAGTCATAGAAAATGAGAACAAAGAAACGTTCTCTTTTTTATTTGAGAAGAATTGCATAAAATGTTGAAAAAATGGACCATTTTCATATTCCATAGTGGAAAACATTATTTCATTTTCGATTCGTACCATGAAAAACCACCATTGAAGCACTAGATTCATAAAGAAGCTAACTAAATTATCTTCAATTCTAGAAAAGATCATCAAATGATCCAGCACCTTGTGTCACAGTTTCTAATTTCTGAAAGTAGTGGAAATAATGCCAAAAACAAAGAAAATCGGTCTCTTGATATAGCGCATGGCACTCTTGATGAGAGATTTATGTTCTCAATCTTATTAAGAATTTGAGTTTATGTACATGGAGAAATAAAATACGCTTTTCAAGGGTCAATATATATAGCATCACATCATTTGACACTAGCATAAATATTGGAAGAGATTTTCTGTATGCTTCTTTTTTAGCTGATTCAGCAAACCACATACCAATCAAACACAAATGCATAGAATGTGGAATGGGGCAAGCACAAATAACAAAAACAGTGATCCTTATATTCCAATAATAAACTCATTACAAAATTATATGTTTACAAAGTTCAACAAACCTTTTAGAATAGAAGTTGATCATATAAATGCTCGGCCTCTTGCATAGCAACATCTTCATGGACTTGAGAAGGTTTCGAGGGCTTTTCTTGCTCTAGAACTATCTCCTCAAGGTCATCCAAGTCTCTTGGCTCATCTACCAATGGTGGCACGAGCTCCCTTGATGCAGGCAAAAATCTCTCTAACTCAGCTATATGTTTCTTCCCAACCTCCTAATCCTCATTTGGGCATTGATTCAAGCCATTAGTGTGCATCCTAATGAAGCTGACTTAGGCTTCATCCTTCTCTAGAACATTGTAGTGCCTGAACATTTTGAGGGCAGAGGTGAGTGTCGTACCTGAAAATAAAAAAATCAATTGCACGTGATGCCAAAAGAGTGTCAATGACCAAGATTGCAATTAGAAGTACCTATACCAAAAAATACGTCCAAGATCCAACCATCATCATTGGAGAACAATTGGATTAACCTCATTATAGGATTTTGGGGCTTTTGATAAAGTTTAACCAATCTCTTGTCTCCTAGCACATGACAAAGCTTCTTTGTAACTATAGGGAACATTAACACATTTGAAATTGCGTTCTCACTTCAATGTTCTCAGACCCTTCTTTTACTAACTTAATCATAGTACCCAATTGTAAGGCACTCGATAGCACTAACAGACCTATGCCTCGGTGTGTGATTTACATTTGTCTTTGCCTTGAAAGTTTATAATTATAACAAAAATATGATGTGCAATTTCTCGAAAGAGACAAAAGCAAGGACATACCATGTAAGACACTCCACATCATGACACGTTGACTTTAATGCTATTGAGACAAAGAAGGATTGGTCCCTCCTATAAAAAATAACAATTCTCCAAAGTGGGGAGATGGCCAATTCTGCAAAATATATCCCCATCGTTTATATCTGTGGGTGCTTGAATGGCCCACCATCATGAATAGAAGCACTCATTCTAAAGGCATATGGGATATCTACTATGAAAGGGAATAATGTTTCCTAGGTACTACTGTAAAAATGTTATTTACATCATCACAATATATATTGTAATACAATGGCCTTAGGGGTTCCATGGGGTTTGAAGAACATTTTTGTTGAGAGGACTCATCCTCTAACTCCATCTCCTTTGTCTTTATTCTAGAGTTCTCATGCCCTCCCCTTTGGATATGAGCGAGGAAGGGAAAGTGACAATCTTCACGTAGCTCACCACTCTTCTTACGAAGTTTTTGCAAACAAAGGATGAGTGTCAGCTCAAATATTGTTTACAAACTGTAACATATATCAATGGTTCTGTTGCTTAGCATTGAATAAATGGATAAAAACTTTGCTAGGAGACTTGAATGAATAAATACTTAGAGGCCAACTGCCACATAAGTTGCTACAACTCAATGCTTGGCATCGACTAGTTGTGGAAATCTATACCTAGAGTCACCTCGCATCAGAATCCTAGTGCTATTCGATGCTTGGCATCGAATTTCAACTAACTATTGTTCTTGCACATAGAAATTGTCCAACATTCAATGCTATGCATCAACTTCTAACATGTTTGTTCCTATGAGTTGATGCATCGCATCGAATAGCACAACAACACCATTCTATACTAGGGTATAAGGAGCTATAAACTGTCTAGAAATTCCTCTAGACTAACAGAAAAGGCTAAATTCATGTGAGGTATACTCACCCCCATTATCTGAATGTGAAGCCTTAAGCTTAGTTAGTTTTTGGGTCTCAACTAAAGCAATCCATTTTCTAAAAGTAGGGAATACCTCATCCTTTGCTTTGATAGGTTATACCCAGACTTTTCTAGTAGCATCATCTATGAAAGTGGAAAAGAGAACCACCTAATGAACTTGTGGGCATAGGAACACGCACATCTGTATGAATGAGATCTAAAGGCTGAATTGAAGAGTCAATGTGCATCTTGTGCACAGTTCTACTTTGCTTTCCATGTTGACAATGCTCACAAAATGAAAAATCAAAGAAAGATAACACAAGTAATTAGCCAAAAAGAGAAAGATTTTCCATTCCACTACATGATATATGGCCCAAACATCCATGCCAAATACAATCCATAGGTTGTTCAATAACAGATAACAAGCCTTTTTTCTTTGATACAAATAAAGGATAAAGTGAGCCAACTTTTCTTCCTTTTGCAATAACCATATTGCCCTTTGATATGCAAACTGAGCATAGAAGACTACCTTGTATCCAAGGTCATCAAGTTGAACGAATGACATCAAAGTGCATGATAATTGAGGTACATGGCATACATTATGCATAGTAAAATTATAACAATCAATGAACTGCACAATCACATCTTCGATCCCGATAATTTCACACTAGTAAGAGTCACCAAGTCTCATAGTACCAAGAGACTTTGCTGCATAATTAGAGAACCATTCTCTGTGTGGTGTCACGTGGAAAGAAGCACGAAAATCTAGAAGCCATGTGTGGGAAAGAGAATAAGCCATAAGAGCCTCAGTTTGCATAGTGCTATCAAGTGTGAACTCATCACCATCATCAAAAATAGCATGAATTTCTTCAATGTTCATAGTCAAGGTAGATGGTGTAGGTAGCTATTTAACATACCCATCAACATTTTGTCCTTCACCTTTAACATTCTTTAATGCATAACAATTTTTCTTCATGTGTCCTTGCTTATGAAAATAATATCATTTGATATCCCTCTTGCTTGATTTACTTCTACTCTTATTCCCTTGACCATCTTTTTCCTTATTCTTGCTCCTGCGAGGTTGTTGATTCTTTCCTTGGTAAGAATCATGAACATTATATACATCTCCACTCTGAGTGCCAACCATAGATTTTATACAAATCTCCTCACTGAAGAGTGCTCCACATATGTCATCATAGATGAGTTTACTACCAGGTGCACTATTGCTAATAGTAGTGCAAAACCTATCCCATGATGATAGCAAGGTGCATAACAATAAGATTGCTTTCATTTCATTATCCATATCCATTTTGTGAGCTTGTATTCGGGAGAATTTAGCATCAAAATCATTTACATGAGTAGCAACACTATGTGTGTCCTCCATGCGAAGCTCATATAATTTTCTCATTAGATACACTTTATTTCATGTTGTCTCTTTTTCATATGTATTGCATAACGTCTTCCAAAGCTCCTCTACACTTTCATAATCTAATGTGGTAAAGTAAACATTATCTTCCAAGTGCAATCAAATGGTAGACCTAGCCATTTCATCTAAATCATCTCAATCGTCTTTATCCATGTTAGTAGGCTTCCCTGAGACTCCATTTATTGGCTTCCATTGCCTCCTATAAATTAGCACATCTTTAACCTAATTCTTCAATAGAGCAAAGTTTGTGCCATCAAATTTTCAGATCTAAAATTGGTCTGAGCCTTGCAAGTTATAGCTCGTCCTTGGAACACTAGCACTAGACCTTGATCCACTAGTTGTGCATGAGATACATTAAACTTGTCACAATTTCCTTGTACATAGTAGCATTTTCCAATGCTTCATTGATGTTTTGTCAAAGAGAACTTGGTTGTCATGATTGGTGATTTCCTTGATGGAGAGGAGTTTCATACACAAGTTTGGTAAGGAAATTACGTTTGATGAGTCTTTGCATTCTCCTCAATGATTTGTAATTTTTTACTTTTCATTTACCTTCAATCGGAAGACTCTTGTTATTTCCAAAGTTTAGTTCGCCTGTGTAGTCTTCTAACTCTTCAAATGAGTCAAGTTCTTTGCACATGCAAGAGGATGCACTACTTTTAGATATCCACTCGTGAGATGAGATGGAATTGATTAGGGCATTGGGCTATGTTGAGATAAAGCGATATTCATTTGAATAGTGAGACCTATCTTAAGAGGACTTACCTTGATTCTTGGAACTAGAGGCTTTAGAATTTTTCTTCTTTTTATAGAAAAACTTATAAATATGCCCATATTTTCCATAATAGTTGCATGTGAGTTTCTTGGATGAGTTGTTGAAGCCTTGTTTAGGATCATTTCTTGAGTGATTACTAAAGTTCTCAGCCTTTTTGAAAGGACCTCTAGCTTTCATGGATTCTTCTTGTGATGTTGAAGAATTTGCTTGCAAGTGATGGAGACGCAAGAGTCTTTGCACTTCCTCCCAAGTTAAAACTTGGTGTCGATTGTAAACTTTTGTTAACCAAAGTCTCATATGATGTAGGAAGCTTATTTAGAAGCCTAAAAAACCATATTTTTAATTGATACTTGTTTGCCGCACAATGTTTGTGATGGGACACTAGGTCCTAATGGAGATGTTATGGAACTATGATTCTAAGCCTTGTTCTAGAGGGATTATTATTCTCATATAAATCCTAAAGTATTTTCCAAGCCTCATGGTAAGTCTTGCAAGGAGTAATATGTCCATCAGTTAATGCATCAAAGGCTAGCAATAGTTGTCATAGGGTTCACTTATAGTTTACATTTAAAACATTCCATGTGGCTAACTCAATATCCTTATTGGAATTGGGTTCCTTAATACTTGCTACATAAAATAATAAGTTTGTGTATAAGTAAGCCCTAATCGTGTTCTTCGACAAATTGGAGTTCGTGCCATTTAACGTGTCATCTTTAACCATGAACTTACGGGTAAATGATGGCAAGTAAAAAATATTTGAATGTTTTTTTGTTTCAAATTGTAGATGTGGTCACCATTGAAGCGAATTGAACTTTAAAATTGCATCATCACACTTGTGAAATTAACTGTGCACCAAAGTTTGGGATGGATTTCGAACGGGGGGCTTAGGGTATCCTTTTTGGATACGTTGACACATTAGGGGCTTAAAATATCCCAAAATGAACATAGAGACACTCGTAGGGGCTTAGGATAGCCTCCTAAATCACACATAAAATGGACATAAAATTACGGCCTTGATTCTCAATAATGATAATCAATGAACTCCAAAGGAGATATCCCAAGGTAGTACTATTGTTAGAACTTGGTGTTATCCTAGATGGTTCATGGATACCATTCCATCTATAGAGTATATCCAAGTGATGATATGCACCTCTTTCATACACATAAAAAGCGTGCAAGATAATACATATGATCCTAGTGCATGAAAACAATTGCTAATATATTATATGATCACTTGCATGTGAACAAGACAAAAGCTTTAATTATGTTCTCTGTAAATAATTTTTATCAAAAGTTGATACTTTATGTAAAGATGCAAAGTAACTAGTCTTATGGTCATAAAAAAAATAAAGTTTTGATAAAAACTAATGTAATTATCTACTTCAAACTTTAAAGTTAAATCTAAGGACGACAACATCTAAAAAAATTGTGTAAAAGTGGAGTTCATGCTTTCACTGTCTTTCTTCTACCTAAAGAATGTATTAAAGGTTTATGTGAACAACATCTAATGATATACCATCACTCATGAGGTCAAATATCTCGCCCAAAAATTGTGAATTAAACACAAAATTATCAAAGAAGCAACGTTTGTGACTTCCTCTAGCTCTCTAAAGGGAATGGGTACAAATCATATAGAGATGAAAACTTTGAGAAGGACAATGCTATCTCTCCTGCACTCTTTCTAAGTTGAAGGTGCACCGAGACAGTAGTTTTCTAGCTCTCTCACTCTATCTATCTATCTATCTATGTAGCTATCTATCTATCTATCTATCTATCTATCTATCTATCTACCTATCTACCTATCTACCTATCTGTCTATCTATCTATCTGTCTATCTATCTATCTATCTATCTATCTATCTATCTATCTATCTATCTATCTACCTATCTATCTATCTATTTATCTATCTATCTATCTATCTATCTATCTATCTATCTATCTATGTATCTATCTATCTATCTATCTATCTATCTATCTATGTGTATTATTGAAACTATATTTTTTATTTTATTTAAAAAAAATTAATCATTAATCTTTTTAATTTGTTTTAATGTTGCAAAACGATTATGGTCCATATCCTACAAAAAATAAAATCAAATTTGCAACACATGGTGGATATCAACATCTCAGTGAGTACATGCAATATCGTCTGGATGCTTTTTTGAGTATTATTAAATTTCATATTATTTATTTTATTTTCTTTGATGTTTTATATGTTTTATTTGTTTACGTTTGTTATATGTAATATAGGAGTATTATTGAGAGGCAAATATGGATGAGGTGGAGAGATAGACAAAGGAGGGAAGATATCAATTGTCATAGAGTGCTGACCCCTCTATCCATGATGCCCCTTGAGATGATGATGATGATGCAGATGATCATGATGATGAGGATGGTCATGATGATGTGGATGATCATGATCAAGGAGGGAATTCAAATGATTGACATTTTACATTAGATGTATTATTTACATTGATACACACATACAATTTTTTTATATTTATATATTTTCATATTTTGCTTTTGTTTTTAATTGTATTTATGATACTAATTAATGTAAAAAATGTACTAGTGACTTTTATAATAGTTTATATTTAACATGTGATTTATTACTTCAACTATATAATTCATTCATATTATATGTGTGTTTCTGTGTACATATGTATGTATGTATATGTGTGTGTAGTGTGTGTATATGTATGTATGCACATGTAGGTATATATCTATATCTGTTAAGTGTGTGTATATGCATGTATGTGTGTACATTTGTGTTTGTATGGGTATGTATATATGTATGTGTATGTGTATATGTAGTTGTATGTGTCTGTGTGTGTATTTGTATATGTGTATGTGTATATATGCATGTGTATGTGTATGTGTGAATATGCATGTGTATATGTATGAGCATGCATGTGTATGTGCATGTGGATGCATGTGCATCCACCTACATTTGCATGCATGTGTATGTGCATGCATGTGCATGTGTATAAGTATGTTTTTATGTGTGTATATTTATGTGCATGCATGCATGTGCATGTAGATATGTTGGTGCATATGCATGTGTATGTGTATGTGTATGTGTGTTTATGTGCATGTTTATGTGTAAATGCAGCGGTGTATGTGTGTATACACATGTGTATGTCTATGTGTGTGTATAAGTGTGTATGTGCATGTGTATGTGTATGTGTATACATGTGTGTATGTGTGTGTATGTGTATGCATGTGCATGTATACGTGTATATGTGCATGTAAATGTGTAAGTGTGAGTACATTAATTAATGAAAACAAAACAATTTCAGTGATATAAAATCTATGAAAATTTTACTTACAATAATTAGCCATATATTAAGCTCATTGAACTTCTTGAATAATTTGCATAACGAGAGAGAGAGAGAGAGAGAGGGAAATGAAGGAGAGAGAGAGTTAGAGAGAGAGAGAGAGAAAGAGAGAAAGAGAGAGAGAGAGAGAGAGAGGAAAAGAGAGAGATTGAGAAAGAGAGAGGTCGAGCTTATATGCATAGTGAAGATATGAATTTTGGATCACTCTCTAATGAGATGCACACAAAATGACAATCGAAGAGTGATCCAGGATTCTGTTTGATATACTCTTTGTAGATATAGGAAGAGTCTTTTGGAGAGAGCTTGCAATAGAAGAGCTAAATGCAAGCATCATTTGACATTTTTGGTCATTTTTAGACTTATGAAAAGTCATACATGAGGGGGACACTATAAAAAGGTCAAGCTTCTCACTCTATATATTTTTTGCTAGTGTGAGTACTAGATCTTTTCTTCTTGCAACTTTCATGCACAAACTTTCTAGCCTTCTTCTTGTGTGATTTCTGCATTTGTCATGGCTTACGATGTTTGATTCTTGGTGTCGTAGGTGTTATCTACCTTGACGTTAAGTTTTTGTGGCATTTTTTGGACTTTGAGATCTATTTTGTGTGAAACTCTTGTCCTTATACCATATGAATTTTTTTTTGGGTTTTCAGTAGTATTATATCTTAGGGTTTTTGGAATTCTTACCTATCTATAACTTTTTTTTTTTTTGAACTTGATTTTAAGCCATCGACATGTAATCTTGTAATGAAATGACGGAGATAGGACGATTTCAACAATCGACTATTTTCATTGGATTGTCTAAGTGAGCATAACTTTCCTCTTGGAGAAGGGGATCATTGAGCATAGATAAATGATAATCTTATCGTCCACCACTCATCATTGATTATAGATTTTGCTTCATCTTTTCACTTGTTATTCATGGTAATAGTGATGAAAATTCATTGATCATGATCGTGATTGTTTGTTGATCATGATAGTGGTGATTGATCATTGATTATGAAATCTATTGATTGATCATGTGGATTGGTGAGAAATAGCTTCGCAGTTAGACAAGATGCCATCTATGACATTCAAATGCAACTAGATTAGGTTTATCTTTAGGGATTGATGGAATAGAGGTGTACAAGCATGGCCTCATACTAGAACTCAACAAAGTCCATTTATACTTATGTATGGGTTTCAACTAAAGGGCATCTTATGCAATATGCTTACAATATGAGAGTGCCCAAGATGCAAATGATTTGTTGGAAGAGATGAGTGATATTCTTAGAATTACAAAAAACTTTATAAGGAGAGCTCGTGATCGAGATAGAGCCTATGATAACCAATCAAAAGAGAGAAATTAAGTTTGAGATAGGAGAGCAAGTCTATCTTAGAGATGTAGCTAGGTATGAGAAAATGAGGATGAAACCATGGACACATTTCTTTTCTTAGCTGTTGTGGTCCGTTCCCAAAACTTAATACAATGAAAAAGATGGCTTATCATCACAGACTCTAAGAAGATAGTCAGATTCATCTAATCTTTCATGTGAGCCAATCAAAAAGAAGGTTGGGTGAATTTGACTACTTCAATGTAGTTAACAAGGTTGTAGAGTTATTCTAGTAAATTCTCACATAGCACGTAGATTTTCCTAGGAGAATTTGTTATTCCAATAGATTCTCACATACCACGTAGATTTTGACTCTTGAAATCTCTACTCTATCTTTTTCGATCTTGCTCGTCAAAGGAGGATGGCTTAGAGTTTTCAACCCCAATAACGATGCTCCTTACATTTTTCTTATAAGGGTTATAATTTTTTGAGTTTAAAAGCAACGCTGTATAATCATTTAATAAATTTTGATTTTTTAATTTAACTAAAAAATAGAAAATATAAAGGTGGGTTCATATAGGGCAACACAAGTTTGCTGTTTCATACCATGTGCCATGAGGTTTAGTTTACATAGAGCGATGGTAGGCTCTGTGTATCAAAATTTTTACGTTATTTTATTGGTTGAACAACTCAAAAAACCAATCAAAAGCTATTGTCATAGTGGTACATATTTGTTTCGAGGGAGAAAGCCCGGCTCAAGAAATGATCGACTCATAAGTCTTTTCTTTTTTGAAAACAAATCAAATTGTCTCATATGGAAGCGCTCATTGCGTCGCCGGACAGTGTGAACCCACTGTACAATATCAAAACTCCATCGTTCTAATTATTCACACGAATGTGCAGGTACAAAAATTATGTTTGTAATGTTGCACTCTCCCGTATGAACGGCTTAACTTTGAAGTTTGAATTCTAACATCGTCCGGAATGCTGTCCGTGGACCCTAATAAAGATAATAATATCGTGCAGTGCGAAGTCAAGCAAAGTGACACAGACCGCTAACGGAATGCTGTCCGCGGACCCATAATAAAGATCATCATATCGTGCAGTGCCCAAGAGAGATAAAACGAACACCTCAAGAGAGATAATATCTTGCAGTACCAAGATCCATCGCCCAAGAGAGAGAGAGAGAACTTTTTGTACATAAAACGAACAGCTCGTCTTGCCAAACACGAGATCGTGGCCCAATTTTTCAGCAGTGTTTCGACTCTGATTGGATAGGTGAGCAGCTTGATCGCTACCACTGTATTTCCTGATCGCTACCACTGTATTTCCTGTAGAATGTCTCTGTGCGCATCCGCGTATGTTTTTTGCGAACGGGAGGAACCGTTGCATATGCTGTGGAGTCTTACTTTAGGTGTGGTTTTGCATAGCTGCGAGACTATAATTCCAGACATCCGATATGAATGGACGCATTCTGATTATGAGCGATGGCAGAAAAGATTAAGCGGAAATTAGGTTATCAACAGTCGCCGCATCATTGTAAAACATCTCCAACTCTTGATATTCGATGCTGAAGTGCGTCATTCGAAGTGGCCCAAGTTCGACCTGAAATCCGTGCATTTACCGATAACGTGCTACCATTCTTGTACTCGCGCCAAGCGTGTCAGGCTACCCCACCCTAACTACAAAACGGTTGAATACAATCGACGTCATTTGTGAAAGAGGCTGATAGGCTTATAGTAGACATCGATTTTCGGAGCCAATTCGAAATAGCTCGACCGACAAAATCTTATATCGATCTAATAGCATGTTAACCTCTGATATTCGTGGGGTAGGCCGAGAAGCTCCCTCAAGTTTTGAGAATCCTTGCTGAAGAATCAAAGCTGTCGCTGAAAAACAATAAAATGTACGTTTCTCCGTGGAGAAGTCTCTCCTACATGAGATGTAAATGGCTGTATCCTGTGGAAAGGTCACACAACCAGACGAGAGTCACTAATCAGGGTCTTGTCGGCAACGTCCAAGGGGAGCACATACTCGATCCACGGGGAACTGCACGTTGCAGCTCGATGTTTTGAAGATTTACTGCTCTTCCAATTTGGCCAGATGAGGACTGCATCATTCCTCCATTATAACTTGAGATGAGAACTGCATCATTCCTCCATTACAATTTGAAAAGAGAGCGATTTTTGCCTGCTTCATTCATGGAGTCCAGTGGTCTAAGCCGGATCTGGATGCAATCAGTTTCCTTCAGTCTGTCAAGCGATGGAAGGCGGAATCTTGATCACCAACACGACCATACCTGTAATGTTTTGTGCGTAGTTGCTTTCTCGCATATCTATAGTTTGGGCGGTATTGTTTGTAATTTTGCAAGCCTATATGTGCATGAAGACCAATCTTAAAGATCGGCTTATACGAGGGCCATCTCTGTTTCACTCTTCTTTAAATTATTCTCCCTGAAATATTTCATTCAAAGTCAAGGCCCACCAATACAGAAAATAATGTTTATTCGTTTTATCATTATTAAACTCTCTCATTGTAATGCATAGCTTTGAATATTGTTTCAATCGATTGAGAAAAAAAGCAATGTATGTTTGTTTTATATTTACGATTAATGTCGTTCATTATTATGTATAGTTTTGAGTAATGTCTCAATTGGCTGCCAGTAAGGATTGTTTTGGGCATTGTTTACTGTTTTAGGCATTGTTTCTCTCTCCCTCCAGATTCACCTATTGATACGTTATTACTATTATTACTATTATTATTATTATTATTATTATTATTTATAGTTATATTACTTTGGAAATTGAAGGTTGGTGAATGTGCAAACTGCAAAAGAAATACCATCACGTTTATGTATACATCACAATATTACAAGATGTGAGTGATATATATTGTGAGAGAATGGGATGATGTGCTTGCGAGACACCTATCAAACAATTCTATAATCCTTGCCTAATAATCATCTAGAATACTCTACATGGTTCCTTTATTCATCTAACCATCAATAGGAAACCAATTATAGGATCCATAATTGATTTAGAATTTGGCTCAAAAGATATGATTCCAAGGAATATAAGAGCATGCATTGGGTATCTAGACGAGGAAATATTATGGAACAAAGTAGATCCAATCTCCTCAAAATCCTTATGCATACACCTTGTAGAGGAGTCAGCATGTGACCCTCATCTCAATATTGCTGAAAATATAATTTGCTCTACCTCATTTCTTAAGGTATCCACATGAGTGCATCTCCATTTTGTATCCAAGAGACACTCCATTTCATATTTTAAATTCTATCTCATTGTATTTGGGTACCTTTCCATTTGCTTTTGTCACTTTATTCATTCTACTTCAAGGGGAATTATCCCATATATGATATAATTTGGAGATCCTCCTCTGACTTTATATACAGAGGGCATCTCCGCCACTTTGTACTTAGTTATAAGTTTGTAGAGGCTACTCCATACTCTTGGGAATCTTGTTTCTGATCCATGTTAGTTTACCCATTTCTTGGTCTACTCACTTTGAGTCTCTCACACTCATTCATTTTGTCACTAGACTCTTCTTTTCATTTTCCTTTCATGCATGTACTATCTACATGGTATCAAATCACTAGGTGTATGTCTTGGTGGTCTTTGTGAAGGTCTCTATGGTTCTTTTCGAGAAAGTGGTGGAGGTGTTGGCAACATTTCTTCCATCATGGTGATTCTTCATCAATAACGTGGAGCTTTTGGCCACCATTTTGGTACTAAGGAGCACTCATGAGTGCTTTTTGTCCATTTTCTCCCTATCCTTAGCCTCTTTCTATCTCTCTTTTTCGATGCTGAACTGCGTCATTCGAAGTGGCCCTAGTTCGACCTGAAATCCGTGCATTTACCGATAACGTGCTATCATTCTTGTACTCGCGCCAAGCGCATCAGGCTATCCTACCCTAACTACAAAACGGTTAAATACAATCGCCGTCATTTGTGAAAGAGGCTGATAGGCTTATAGTAGACATCGATTTTCGCAGCCAATTCGAAATAGCTCGACCGACAAAATCTTATATCGATTTAACAACATGTTAACCTCTAATATTGGTGGGGTAGGCCGAGAAGCTCCCTCAAGTTTTGAGAATCCTTGCTGAAGAAGCAAAGCTGTCGCTGAAAAACAATAAAATGTACGTTTCTCCGTGGAGAAGTCTCTCCTACATGAGATGTAAATGGTTGTATCCTCTGGAAAGGTCACACAACCAGAAGAGAGTCACTAATCAGGGTCTTGTCGGCAATGTCCAAGGAGAGCACATACTTGATCCATGGGGAACTGCATGTTGCAGCTGGATGTTTTGAAGATTTATTGCTCTTCCAATTTGGCCAGATGAGGACTGCATCATTCCTCCATTATAACTTGAGATGAGAACTGCATCATTCCTCCATTACAATTTTAAAAGAGAGCAATTTTTGCCTGCTTCATTCATGGAGTCCAGTGGTCTAAGCCGGATCTGGATGCAATCAGTTTCCTTCAGTCTGTCAAGCAATGGAAGGTGGAATCTTGATCACCAACACGACCATACCTGTAATGTTTTGTGCGTAGTTGCTTTCTCGCATATCTATAGTTTGGGCGGTATTGTTTGTAATTTCGCAAGCGTATATGTGTAGGAAGACTAGTCTTAAAGATCGGCTTATATGAGGGCCATCTTTGTTTCACTCTTCTTTAAATTATTCTCCCTTAAATATTTCGTTCAAAGTCAAGGCCCGCCAATACAGAAAATAATGTTTATTCACTTTATCATTATTAAACTCTCTCATTGTAATGCATAGCTTTGAATATTGTTTCAATCGATTGAGACAAAAAGCAATGTATGTTTTTTTAATATTTACGATTAATGTCGTTCATTATTATGTATAGTTTTGAGTAATGTCTCAATTGACTGCCAGTAAGGGTTGTTTTGGGAATTTTTTATTGTTTTGGGCATTGTTTCTCTCTCCCTCGTGATTCACCTATTGATACGTTATTACTATTATTATTACTATTATTATTATTATTATTATTATAATTATAATTATTTATAGTTATATTACTTTGGAAATTATAGGTTGGTGAATGTGCAAACTACAAAAGAAATACCATCACGTTTATGTATACATCACAATATTACGGGATGTGAGTGATATATATTGTGAGAGAATGGGATGATGTGCTTGCGAGACACCTATCAAACAATTCTATAATCCTTGCCTAATAATCCTCTAGAATACTCTACATGGTTCCTTTATTCATCTAACCATCAATAGGAAACCAATTATACGATCCATAATTGATTTAGAATTTGGCTCAAAAGGTATGATTCCAAGGAATATAAGAGCATGCGTTGGGTATCTAGACGAGGAAATATTATGGAACAAAGTAGACCCAATCTCCTCAAAATCCTTATGCCTACACCTTGTAGAGGAGTCAGCATGTGACCCTCATCTCAATATTGCTGAAAATATAATTTGCTCTAATTCATTTCTTAAGGTATCCACATGAGTGCATCTCCATTTTGTATCCAAGAGACACTCTATTTCATATTTTAAATTCTATCTCATTGTATTTGGGTACCTTGCCATTTGCTTCAATCACTTTATTCATTCTACTTCAAGGGGAATTATCCCATATATGATGTAATTTGGAAAGCCTTCTCCCACTTCATATACAGAGCGCATCTTCGCCACTTTGTACTTAGTTATAAGTTTGTAGAGGCTACTCCAGACTCTTGGGAATCTTGTTTCTGATCCATGTGAGTCTACCCATTTCTTGGTCTACTCACTTTGAGTCTCTCACACTCATTCATTTTGTGACTAGACTCTTCTTTTCATTTTCCTTCCATACATGTACTATCTACATGGTATCAAATCACTAGGTGTATGCCTTGGTGGTCTTTGCGAAGGTCTCTATGGTGCTTTTCGAGAAAGTGGTGGAGGTGTTGGCAACATTTCTTCCATCATGGTGATTCTTCATCAATAACGTGGAGCTTTTGGCCACCATTTTGGTACTAATGAGCACTCATGAGTGCTTTTTGTCCATTTTCTCCCTATCCTTAGCCTCTTTCTATCTCTCTTTTTCCACATCCCTCCCACCTTTTTATGGAGTTGATGGAAAATCTCTACCATTGAAGTGTTTATAAACACTTCTGTGCAGCTCATTGGTAGCTCCTTCACTTAGATGGCATTTTGGAGACTCTTCCTCCACATGGTGCCCCATCTTATCCTTATCATGTGCTTTAAAAAACCCCATGGTTCGATTTTGTGGTTCTCCATCTTTTGAATTGTGCATATACTATATGATCGGAACATAAAGGAAGATATCTTAATAACATTATTTTTCTTTGGACTAATATTGTGTATAACACGGAGTCATAGAAAACGAGAACAAAGAAACGTTCTCTTTTTTATTTGAGAAGAATTGCATAAAATGTTGAAAAAATGGCTCATTTTCATATTCCATAGTGGAAAACATTATTTTGTTTTCAATTGGTACCATGAAAAACCACCATTGAAGCACGAGATTCATAAAGAAGCTAAGTGAATTATTTTCAATTCTAGAAAAGGTCATCAAATGATCTAGCACCTTGTGTCATAGTTTCTAATTTCTGAAAGTAGTGGAAATAATGCCAAAAACAAAGAAAATCGGTCTCTTGATATAGCGCATGGCACTCTTGATGAGTGATTTATGTTCTCATTCTTATTAAGAATTTGAGTTTATGTACATGGAGAAATAAAATATACTTTTCAAGGGTCAATATATATAGCCACATCATTTGACACTAGCATAAACATTGGAGGAGATTTTTTGTATGCTTCTTTTTTAGCTGATTAAGCAAACCACATACCAATCAAACACAAATGCATACAATGTGGAAGGGGGCAAGCACAAATAACAAAAACAATGATCCTTATATTCCAATAATAAACTCATTACAAAATTATATGTTTACAAAGTTCAACAAACCTTTTAGAACAGAAGTTGATCATATAAATGCTTGGCCTCTTGCATAGCAACATCTTCATGGACTTGAGAAGGTTTCGAGGGCTTTTCTTGCTCTAGAACTAGCTCCTCAAGGTCATCCATGTCTCTTGGCTCATCTACCAATGGTGGCACGAGCTCCCTTGATGCAGGCCAAAATCTCTCTGACTGAGCCATATGTTTCTTCCCAACCTCCTAATCCTCATTTGGGCATTGATTCAAGCCATTAGTCTGTGTCCTGATGAAGCTGACTTGGGCTTCATTCTTCTCTAGAACATTGTAGTGCCTGAACATTTTCAGGGCAGAGGTGAGTGTCGTACTTGAAAATAAAAAAATCAATTGCACGTGATGCCAAAAGAGTGTCAATGACCAAGATTGCAATTTGAAGTACCTATGCCAAAAAATACGTCCAAGATCCAACCATCATCATTGGAGAACAGTTGGATTAACCTCGCACATGACAAAGCTTCTTTGTAACTCTAGGGAACATTAACACATTTGAAATTCCGTTCTCACTTCAATGTTTCGAGACCCTTCTTTTACTAACTTAATCATAGTACCCAATTGTAAGGCACTCGATAGCACTAACAAACCTATGCCTTGGTGTGTGATTTACATTTGTCTTTGCCTTGAAAATTTATAATTTTAAGAACAATATGATGTGCAATTTCTAGAAAGAGACAAAAGCAAGGACATACCATGTAAGACACTCCACATCATGACACGTTGACTTTAATGCTATTGAGACAGAGAAGGATTGGTCCCTCCTATGAAAAATATCAGTCCTCCAAAGTGGCGACATGGCCAATTCAGCAAAATATATCCCCATCGTTTATATCTGTGGGTGCTTGAATGGCCCACCATCATTAATAGAAGCACTCATTCTAAAGGCATATGGGATGTCTACTATAAAAGGGAATAATGTTTCCTAGGTACTATTGTAAAAATGTTATTTACATCATCACAATATATATTGTAATACAATGGCCTTAGGGGTTCCATGGGGTTTGAAAAACATTTTTGTCTAGAGGACTCATCCTCTAACTCCATCTCCTTTGTCTTTATTCTAGACTTCTCATGCCCTTCCTTTTGGATATGACAGAGGAAGGGAAAGTGAAAATCTTCATTCAGCTCACCACTCTTCTTTCGAGGTTTTTGCAAACAAAGGATGAGTGTCAGCTCAAATATTGTTTACAAAGTGTAACACATATAAATGGTTCTATTGCTTATCATTGAATAAATGGATAAAATCTTTGCTAGGAGACTGTAATGAATAAATACTTAGAGGCCAACTGCCATATAACTTGTTTTAACTCAATGCTTGGCATCAACTAGTTGTGGAAAGCTATACCTAGAGTCACCTCACATTGGAATCCGAGTGAAATTTGATGCCTGGCATCGAATTTCGACTAACTATTGTTGTTGCAAATAGCAATTCTCCAACATTCAATTCTATGCATCAACTTCTAACATGTTTGTTCCTATGACTTGATGCCTCTCATCCAATAGCACAACTACACCATTTTGTACTAGGGTATAAAGAGCTTTAAACTCTCTAAGAATTCGTGTAGACTAATAGAAAAGGCTGAATTCACATGAGGTATACGCACCCCGATTATCTGAATGTGAAGCTTTAAGCTTAGTTCCTTTTTTAGTCTCAACTAATAGAAGCCATTTTCTGAAAGTAGGGAATACCTCATCCTTTGCTTTGATAGGTTATACCTAGAGGTTTCTAGTAGCATCATCTATGAAAGTGGAAAAGAGAACCACCTAATGACCTTGTGGGCATAGGACCACACACATCTGTATGAATGAGATCTAAAGGCTGAATCGAAGAGTTAATGTGAATCTTGTGCACATTTCTACTTTGCTTTCTATGTTGACAATGCTGAAAAAATAAAAAATCACAAAAAGATAACACAGGTAATTAGGCAAAAAGAGAAAGATTTTCCATTCCACTACATGATATATGGCCCAAATAGCCATCCCAAATACACGCCATAGGTTGTTCAATAACAACTAACAAGCGTTTTTTCTCTGATACAAATAAAGGATAAAGTGAGCCAACTTTGCTTCATTTTGCAATAGCCATATTGCCCTTTGATATGCAAACTGAGCATAGAAGACTACCTTGTAGCTAAGGTCATCAAGTTGAATGAATGACATCAATCTACGTGATAACTGAGGTACATGGTGTACATTATGCATAGTAAAATTTGAACAATCAATGAACTACACAATCACATCTTCGATCCTGACAATGTCATGCTGGTGAGAGTCACCAAGTCTCAGAGTAGCAAGAGACTTTGTTGCATAATTAGAGAACCATTCTATGTGTGCTTTCACATGGAAAAAAACACCAAAATCTAGTAGCCATGTATGGAAAAGAGAATTAGCCATAAGAACCTCAGTTTGCATAGTGGTATCAAGTGTGAACACATCAGCATCATCACAAATAGCATTAATTTCTTCAATCTTCACACTCAAGGTAGATGGTGTAGGTAGCTATTTAACATACCCATCAGCTTTTTGTCCTTTACATTTAGCATTCTTTAATGCATAACAATCTTTCCTCATGTGTCCTTTCTTATGACAATAATGTCATTTCATATCCCTCTTCCTTGATTTACTTCTACTCTTATTGCCTTGACCATTTTTTTCCTTATTCTTGCTCCCGCCACGTTGTTGATTCTTTCCTTGGTAAGAATCATGAACATTATATGCATCTCCACTCTGAGTGCCAACCATAGATTTTCTACAAATCTCCTCACTCAAGGTGCTCCACATATGTCATCATAGACCAGTTTACTACCAGGTGCACTATTGCTAATAGTAGTGCAAAACCTATCCCATGATGATTGCAAGGTGCATAACAAGAAGATTACTTTCATTTCGTTATCCATATGAATTTTGTAAGCCTTTATTTGGGAGAATATAGCATCAAAATCATTTAGATGAGCAGCAACACTATCTGTGTCCTTCATGTGAAGGTCATATAATTTTCTCATTAGATACACTTTATTTGATGTTGTCCCTTTTTCATATGTATTTCATAAGTTCTTCCAACGCTCCTCTACACTTTCATAGTCTAATATTGTAAAGTAAACATTATGTTCCAAGTGCAATCAAATGGTAGACCTGGCCATTTCATCTAAATCATCCCAATCATCTTCATCCATGTTAGCAGGCTCTTTGAGACTCCATTTATTGGCTTTCATTGCCTCCTCTAAATTAGCACATCTTTAATCTGATTCTTCAATAGAGCAAAGTTTGTGCCATCAAATTTTGAGATCTCAAAATGGCCTTTGCCTTGCAAGTTTTAGCTCCTCCTTGGAACACTAGCACTAGACCCTGATTCACTAGATGTGCATGAGACCTTTGATGTTATGATGATAGAGAACTCAAAAGAAAATCTTTTGAGAAACTTATAGTGTGGCTGAAAACACAGCCCCAAAGCGTGAGTAATTATTTTTGGAGAAGTACAAAAACAATCTTCTTGATGTTCTTGGACCTATGTGAAGGGAACTATGCAGGAAAGTAATCCAAACTAGCTCTAAAAAACACCCCAAAATTGCTTCAAAAACAGGCTTTGAAAATAAAGAATGAAGCTTTGAGGGACCAAAACATGGTCAAGGTAATATTAACCTTCGTCTTTCCCCTTCTCAGACACCAAAAGAGTGTAGCGTATTGGCAAGAGATTTCCATGGTTAAGTAAGCTTGGGGGGGGGGGGGGGGGAGGAGGGGACAATACTAGGATGGATGGCCTCTCGAGAAGTATCAAGAACCTCTACCTTCCTTGATCATTGAGGTCCTCTTGCATGTGCATCCAATGACACCAATCGTGACTTTGGTGAGTCGGATGAAAAGGTATGCCAAGGTCTATGCCTTGGTTGCCACCTTAGTTGTAAGTATTGGAGAAACAATTGGATGGGTGGGTGGGTGCTTGCTTCACCCACACAAAAGGAGCAAAGATTTTGCATCGAAATGCTCTGATACCAGTGAAGTATTTTAATGGTGATGCACCACAATGTGATCTCCTTCTTGAGAGCTCCAAGATGATATCCTCAGTGTAGGAAACCAATCTCCATGCGCCGCACACGATACTCTGCACAAAGGCTATAGAATACGCAGAAAAACACGGTACACGGGGAGCACGAACAGAGACTTTTCAAATGTTACAAATGCGATTGACTTACAGTTTTTGTCTCACCAGGCCACTATATGTTTTATTAAAAAACATATACAAAAGTGTTTGGTGTCCATTTGCCCTTTCATATGGACACTAATGATAAGAAGAAAGAGAGAAAAAATAGCACTAGAGCATTTTCGTGATACAAATGAAGGCTTTCAAGGCAAAATTGAAGCAATCTTACAAGTGCCGAGTCTCTGATTTGGAATCCTTGTTGGGCCTAATTTTGAAATCTCTGATTGGTTCAAGAGGGGTATAAACACCAAAAACCAACAAAAATCATGCCAAAAGTCTGTGACAATAGCCGAAAACAGGTTATTAGAAAAATGATCAAAAGCTAGGCTTGAGAGTGCTCACCTAGTATCTGCTCAAGCGCTCTAAAGGGATTTTGCTCCATCAAAGCTTCTTCAAATCAAGTATTTTTTGATGTTCAATGAAGATTATAGTATAGCTTTTTAGTATGCAAAGAATCCTTTCAATCGAAGGCTGAAGCATCAAGCTCTGGGTCAGAGAAGATGGATATATCAAGGTATGAATGTGAAAATCAGTTTCATCATTAGAAGGGTACTTTGATAGCTTGAAAATGGGTTCTTTAGAGATATTTCACATGCTCCAATGAACCTCATCCCATATCCACAACCCATAATACATGTATATACATTTATTCCCTTAATCATGCTCAATATTCAGGGTTCTTCTCCCCCAAGTTCAAGAAAAAAAATGCAAATTTGACTCATTTCTTTACCTCTTCCTAATTGACTGTCCGTCGACTTCTTCTTTCTCCACAGAAACTTGCATGGGATGCACTAATCCCACATGAGAGGGCTCAGTAATTACTTAGGACTATAGATAAGGAGGGGCATCCTCATATGTTTCATCCAAGAGGAGCGGAAGGAAGAGGAGTCATGCTCCTTGCGTGCATCGTCAGCTATGTGTGCCTCTCCTCGATTCGTGGGTGTTCTTCTCACCGTGATCGTTATTATGTGTGCCGTTCTTGAGTCTTGCTCTCATACCAACTGTGGGATTCCCTATGATCCTCCTTAATTTTCATAAGAGACCTTGCACAAACTTTGTCGAAGAAGACCTCACAATGCCAAAAGAGTCTTCAAATACACAAAGAACTATGATGATTTCTTGCTACCCAGCCATGCACCAACCCATTCAATTCTCTCTCTCTACTAAGATAATCACCCTATTAACAGCTCTAAAAGCATCCACTTGAGTTAACTCTAGTTATTTGGGACACTTGGCACACATGAATTTACATGGCTAACACATGGATGGCTAGAATTCACCTACCCAAGAAGGGAGTCCCTTGGAGAGAGATATATATAGAAGCATATGGTTGGGAGGAGATTCATCTCTCTAGCACATGGTGTTTGTATTTGTCAGTCTCTTGCATGTTCATTCATGGATTTGTAGTAGGACCCCATGGATCACTAAGGTAATAGCTTCTCAAATTCATGGTGCAAAACTCAATATATCAAATTTAGGTGCTTTTGAGATATGATGATACTTTTTTGGGGATTTAAAGACTATAGAATGCATGTTGGGTTACAAACAAGGTGCATCTATTTTTTATCCTTGTCCATATTGCAGTTTATGGACTAATAAAGAGATAATAAAACAGCATATATGATTTAGATGATGGCCCATAAGCACCTACTTCTAAAAATTGGGATTTATCTTTATTAAGGTTTCCCATGTTAGAAAAATATAATTGTGAAATATCATTTAAAGATTGGAATCCCATTATACCATTTCCATTAGTTAATGTTCACTTTGCACATTTCATGCCTTCACAAGTTGTTTTTTATAGATTATTGAAGCTCCATATAGAATATGGATTTGTCATAAATCTAGTTCATAAATCCTCACATGCTATTAAAAAATTGGGGAAGCTTCTTAATTCAATTGGTTCTTATGGTATGTATGTATTTATTATGTATGTGTGTGTATGTGTATGCATGTATATGTATATGTATGTATGCATGTATGCATGTATGTATGTTTATAAAAGTGCATGCATTTATTATGTATGTGTATGTATCTATATTTGTGTGTACGTGTATGTGTATGTGTGTGGATGTGTATGTTTATGCATTTGTACCTGTATATGTACATATGTATGTGTAAGTGTATGTATGTATGTGTAATTCTATGTATGTGTAAGTGTATGTATGTATGTATGTTATTGCATGTATGTGTGTATGCATGTTTAGATGTATATGTATTTATGATATATGTTTGTGTATTTATATGTGCATGTATGTGTATGTGTGTGTTATGTGTATGCATGTGTATGTGTATATGCATGTATGTATGTGTTAAGTGTATGTATGTATGTCTAAGTGTATGCATGAGTGTATGTGTGTATGCATGTTTATAAATTTAAAGTTTTTTTTATATAGTCCCCTTTTTCGTTTGTTTGAGATTAAAATATCAGGAGATATTGTATCTTAGGAAGCAATAAGAGAAAATATAACATTCCAGCTAAGGTGTATCACTATTTTTGAGGACATGTACATCTTTAGGAACCATCTCCTTAGTGGGAGGTATACAAAATAGTTTATATTACTATGAGCTATAATTTGCATATGTTTGATAAATATTTTACATCTAATCTATGTACTTTTGTTTCATTAAATGAACACAAGCTATTAGAAAGAAGAGAGTTCATTGAGGTCATACATTGCGCTTATGCCAAATGGGCCATCATGATTTTGTTGCTACATTTGTAAGTATATGTATCATTGAACCTATATTTTTTATTTTATTTAAAACACTAATCATTAATCTTTTTAATTTGTTTCAATGTTGCAAAAGATTATGGTCGATATCCTACAAAAAATAAAATCAAATTTGAAACACATTGTGGATCAACATCTGAGCAAGTACATGCAAGATCGTTCGAATGCTTTTTTGAGTATTATTAAATTTCATATTATTTATTTTTTTATTGATGTTTTATATGTTTTATTTATTTCTGTTTGTTATATGTAATATAGGAGTATTATGGAGAGGCAGATATGGATGAGGTGGAGAGATCGACAAAGGAGGGATGATATCGATTGTTATAGAGTGCTGACCCCTTTACCCATGATGCCCTTGAGATGATCATGATGATGCAGATAATCATGATGATGAGGATGATCATGATGATGTGGATGATCATGATCAATGAGGGGATTCAAATGATTGACATTTTACATTCGATCTATTATTTACATTGATACACACATACAGTTTTTATATTTATATATTTTCAAATTTCACTTATGTTTTTAATTGTATTTATGATACTAATTTTTGTAAAAAATGTACTAGTGACTTTTATCATAGTTTATATTTAACATGTGATTTATTACTTCAACTATATAATTCATTCATATTATAGGTGTGTTTGTGTGTATATATGTATGTATGTATGTATGTATGTGTGTGTAGTGTGTGTATATGCATGTATGCACATGTAGCTATATATGTATATTTGTTAAGTGTGTGTATATGCATGTATGTGTGTGCAATTGTGTGTGTATGTGCATGTGTATATGTGTATATGTATGTGTATATGTATGTGTATATGTAGGTGTATGTGTATGTGTGTGTATCTATATATGTGTATATGTATATGTGTATATATGCATGTGTATGTGTATGTGTGCATATGCATGTGTATATGTCTGAGCATGCATGTGCATGTGCATACATGTACATTTGCATGCATGTGTATGTGCATGCATGCGCATGTGTATACGTATGTGTTTATGTGTGTATGTGTATGTGTATGTGCATGCATGCATGTGCATGTAGATATGTTTGTGCATATGCATGTGTATGTGCATGTGTATGTGTGTCTATGTGTAAATGCATGGGTGTATGTGTGCGTATACACATGTGTATGTGTATGTGTGTGTATAAGTGTGTATGTGCATGTGTATGTGTATGTGTTTACGTATGTGTATGTGTGTGTGTAAGTGCATGCATGTGCATGTAGATGTGTATATGTGCATGTGAATGTGTGAGTATACTAATTAATGAAAACAAAACATTTCAAATGATATACAAACTATGAAAATTGTACTTACATTAGTTAGCCATATATTATGCTCATTGAACTTCTTGAATAACTTTGCATGAAGAGAGAGAGAGAGAGAGAGAGAGAGAGAGAGAGAGAGATAGAGGGATAAAGAAGGGGATGGAGGGAGGGAGAGAGAGAAATAGAGAGAGAGAGAGAGAATGAGAGAGAGAGAGAGTAGAAAAGAGAAAGATTGAGAAGAGAGAGCTCGAGCTCATATGCATAGTGCAGATATGAATGTTGGATCGCTCTTCGATCAGATGCACACAAAATGACAATCGAAGAGTGATCCACGATTCTTTTCAATATACTCTTTGTAAAGATAGGAAGAGTCTTTTTGAGAGAGCTTGCAATAGAAGAGCTAAACACAAGCATCATTTGATATTTTTGGTCATTTTTTAGACTTATGTAAAGTCATACATCAGGGGGACACTATAAAAAGGTCAAGATTCTCACTCTATATATTTTTTGCTAGTGTGAGTACGAGATCTTTTCTTCTTGCAAGTTTCATGCGCAAACTTTCTAGCCTTCTTCTTGTGTGATTTCTGCATTTGTCATGGCTTACGATGTTTGATTCTTGGTTTCGTAGGTGTTATCTACCTTAACATAAAGTTTTTGTGGCATTTTCTGGACTTTGAGATCTGTTTTGTGTGAAACTCTTGTCCTTATACCATATGGATTCTGTTTTGGGTTTTCAAAAGTATTATATTGTATTATTTTTGGAATTTTTACCTATATAGAACTTTTGTTTCTGTTTTTTGTTAACTTGATTTTAAGCCATAGACATGTAATATTGTAATGAAATGAGGGAGATAGGACCATTTCAGCAATCGACTATTTTCATTGGATTGTCTAACTCAGCATGAGTTTTCTCTTGGACAAGGGGATCATTGAATATAGATAAATGATAATCTCATTGTCCATCACTCATCATTTTATAGATTTTACTTCATGTTTTCACTCGTTATTCATGGTAATAGTGATGACTAATCATGGATCATGATAGTAACTATTTGTTGATCATGATAGTGGTGATTGACCATTGACTATGAAATCTATTGATTGATCATGTGGATTGGTGAGAAATATCTTGGGAGTTAGACAAGATGTCATCTATGACATTCAAATGCAACTAGATTAGGGTTATCTTCAGGGATTGATGGAATAAAGGTGTACAAGCATCCCCTCATATTAGAAGTCAACAAAGTCCATTTATACTTATGTATAGGTTTCAACTAAAGGGCATCTTATGCAGTATGCTTACATATATGAGAATGCCCAAGATGTAGATGATTTCTTAGAAGAGATGTGTGATATTCTTAGAATTACAAAAAACTTTATTAGGAGAGCTCGTGATCGAGATAGAGCCTATAATAACCAATCACAAGAGAGAAATTAAGTTTGAGATAGGAGAGCAAGCCTATCTTAGAGATCCGTCTAGGTATGAGAAAATGAGGATAAAACCATGCACACATTTTTTTCTTAGCTGTTGTGGTCCGTTCCCAATACTTAGTACAATGGAAAAGATGTCTTATCATCACCGCCTCTAAGAAGATAGTCACATTCATCTAATATTTCATGTGAGCCAATCAAATAGAAAGTTGGATGAATTTGACTACCTCAATGTAGTTAACGAGGTTGTAGAGTTATTCCAATAGATTCTCATATAGCACGTCGATTTTCGTAAGAGAATTTGTTATTCCAATAGATTCTCACATACCACGTAGATTTTGACTCTTGAACTCTCTACTCTATCTTTTTCCATTTTTTGTCTCGTCAAAGCAGGATGGCTTAGAGTTTTCAACCGCAATAAAGATGTTCCTTACATTTTTCTTATAAGGGTTATAATTTTTTGAGTTGAAAAGCAACGATCTAAAATCATTTAATAAATTTTGATTTTTCAATTTAACTAAAAAATAGAAAATATAAAGGTGGGTTCATATAGGGCAACACAAGTTTGTTGTTTCATACCACGTGCCATCAGGTTCAGTTCACATAGAGCGATGGTAGGCTCTGTATATCAAAACTTTTACGTAACTTTATTGGTTGAACAAATCAAAGAACCAATCAAAAGCTATTGTTAGAGAAGTACATATTTGTTTTGAGAGAGAAAGCCCGGCTCAAGAAATGATGGACTTAGAATTCTTTTCGTTTTTGAAAACAAATCAAATTGTGTCATATGGAAGAGCTCATTGCGTCGCTAGACAGTGTGAACCCACCGTAAAATATCAAAACTTCATCATCCTAATTATGTTTGTAATGTTGCACTCTCCCGCATGAACGGCTTAACTTTGAAGTTTGAATTCTAACATCGTCGGAATGCTATCCGCGGACCCTACTAAAGATAATAATATCGTGCAGTGCGAAGTCAAGCAAAGAGGCACAGAACGCTTCCTTAGCTTCATTTATCCTAGGAGTCCAGGACCAGGATTCATCGCCCATGACAGAGAGAGAGAGAGAGAGCTTTTTATACATAAAACGAAGAGCTTGTCTTGCCAAACACGAGTTCGTCGCTCAATTTTTCAGCAGCGTTTCAACTCTGGTTGGATAGTTGAGCAGCTTGATCGCTACTACTGTATTCTTGTAGAATGTTTCTGTGCGCATCCACGTATGTTTTCCTGTGTCTATGTCCGTCTACAATACAAGGCTTTTCGCGAGTGGGAGGAACCGTTGCATATGCTGTGGACTCTTCATTTACGTTGTCGGGTCGTGAGAGATGCTCGGATGGTGGATCAAGTCATCCGCCTAAATCGTTCAGCACACGCAGGGTGTCTGTAGCAGACTCAGGCTTAAGGAAATAAGGGTTCTAATGACAAAACAATATAAATTACCTAATTCTATGACTGAAACTAAAGTTTTCTTACCAAAAGTAAATAGTTTTAACTAGCTATGGACCGTAAGGACGGGCAGCCTCGTACATAGCAACAGCTTCCTGATATGATATTGAAACTTCCATAATGGGTTCTTCTACTAAACTTTCAGGTAAGCTAGAGGGTTCTGGTCTGTCTAGAGTTGGAGGAACATTTTCAATATTTTCAATATTTTCACTAGTACTGTGCTCAGACTCATGAACTAACTTAGAAGACATCAAGGAAAGTAATGGAAAAACTAATGAAACAATATGATGCTAAATTGTTTGAATGAATTAATTGATATGCTAATGGTTCTTGATGAAAGTAATGGGAAAGAATATTGTTGCAAAACTGCTTAAATAAATTAATTGATAAGCTAATGGTTCGAATCAATAAATCTAATACAACTGGAAGGCCTAAACAATTGGATAAATGTCTAGTCAATTGGATAGTTGACTAAATAGGAAATAAGATTTAAATGGATCTTTAAGCTGCCGCTTCACTTCAATTGTCTTCACTTCAATTAATTGTAATCTTCAATGTTTCTGCAAGAAAACATTAGGAAAAACTAGATCAACACACTCATATATATACACACACAACTCATTTGTAAACCATTCCTTTGATTTTACTTTATTTCCTCATCCTCACTTTTCCCCATTAACATTCACCTCACTTTAATTAACTTTTCTCACACAACCTCTCTTTTAATTACCCTCACACTCACCACTCTTTGTACACACCTTTTTTACACTTTAAATGCATATTTTTTTTCTACCACTCTTTTAACCTGCACTCACAACTACCACACTTTGAAACTATTCACTTTAACCACTTTAGTTACACACTTAACCCACACCACACTTTAAACAGCACTCACATACACCACTCATTAATTATCCACTTCAATTATTATTTTTATTCTATTACCTTAATTTTCTTAATTAAATAAATAATTTAAATTAACCTTAGTTTAAGTTTTAATTAAATCAAACCTTAGGATTTAATTGCACATACATGATTAAATAATTAATTAAACCATATTTTAATTTTTATTATTGAACCAATGTTTACATATAGATTAATTTCATTAAATATTAATTGTTTTAACCTTTAAAACATTCTGAAACCCTAGAAAACCTACTTAAACCCATCAAAAACTCATGAAAACCCTTTAAAACCCTTCTAAACCCTATCTCTAACCCATGATAAGTCATCTAAACCCTTAACATTAACCCAATGGAATCACTTAAGATCCTTTGGATTAATCCTACTGACTTAACTTATATAAACTTATGAAACCCTAGGGGTATATACTCATATGTCTTATATGTATCAATTTAAAACACTCATTAAATGAGTAATTAGGGTAACCCTAATATGAACACATATTCTTAATCATTTCTTGTACCTGCAAACACTTCAAAAGTAGTTAATTCAATCCAGAACAACTGATCAACAGTGAAAAAGAGGTTTAGAATTCACCACTTAAGTTGCTTTTATTTCCTCTGGTTATCAACTGGAAGATGCAAATCTTCCCGACATCCACCGGCACCAAACCTGCACATCGTCCTCGATGGGCCAACTTGCAGATTAAGGGAAGCGGCATTTTCAATGATTATCCTGAAATTAAATCATAGAAAAGCATCAATTCTTTTTATAAACATCTTTTAACTTATCAAATTTTTAATCTTTTCAACATGCACATGAGGTTTCATTAAAATTAAATCTGGCAATGAAACATATTAAAGTATAAAGGTAAAATATTAACCTTTTTCAGTCAACAAACATTAATTTACATTTCATCCATTTATAAACTATGTAAAGATTAGTTTAAAACAGAATTCGTTTTCATTCATTCAAATGCAAGTTTCATCGTATATATGCATTCACATATGAGCAATCAAGCATGCCAAAGAAATCTACTAAATCTACTTGGACAGACAGCCGCCTTGTATGCCCAATTTTAATCACTAGATGTGTTTTTTCACAACTAGTTTCTTCATATAAATATGATGTAAACTTCATATCGATAATAAATGTAAATACCTTTTTGGGGTGGAAGAAGGTATAACTTCCATGTCAATATTCTTTTTTTTTTTCGCTACTTTTTTGTTTTAAAGGGGAAAGGCTTAACCCCTTAATCCGAGCTAAGGATCTAGCTGCATGGACAAGAAAGATCTAGGTTTTCACAGACATGTATCATGCAACAATATGCTCCTACATATATACAACTACTTTCGTTATCTAAATGAACTACAAATCCTTCTATTTTTAACAAATCTCACTTAATCTATAAATGTAGAAAGATAAATTATGTCTATTTTCCTAATATGGTTAAATAGAGTCCTTTATAAATTAATATTCTTCCTTCCAGATTTTATCAATTAGTTTTATATGAATGCAAATAAAATACGTAAAACAAAATTTTAAGACAAAGAAAAATACGACCTAAAATCAATTTTATCTTCAATCTGCTTCATCTTCAATCTGCTCTCTTTAAATTTATCAGAACTTTTGGCATAACATCTTCAATTGCTTTGATCAATGCATCTTCAGAACCTGTAATCACTTATAAAATAGAAGCTATAAAACAAGTAATCTTCATTATCATTTATCTTGCAAATATAAATTCATATATTCTATCATATCACAAATTTAATCATAAAAAATTCATAGTGGTTATAATTATCATAAATAATGCATTCTTAATTTTTTCAAATAGGTTTTTCAACCTATGAAACAAAGTTCATAAAATTTAGGAAAAATCAAAATGTTCAAAGTTTTTAACTTGTATCTTTATAAATGAGCATCATGTTTTTTTTTTATATCAATGAAAAATTCATATCTGGATTATAAAAGTTCCTCTTACTCATCATATGGTATATCAATAAAATCATCCTCATATTGTAACATTTTTTTTCATGTTCTTCCTATTTATCATGATCATATTTATATCATATATATTTCTTTCTTTTAAAAATATATCATCATAATTGTTGTAAACAAAGATCATTTTGTGCAAAATATTCATCATAATAATATTCTTCATAATTGTTCTTCATAATAGATTTCTTCTTATTTGTGAAAGAAGAAAAATCATAAATTTATCATAAGTTTAGGAAATGACAAGCATATTGATCAAAATCATTTGCAAGCATAATTACAAACATGTTTTTGTTTAATTTGAAACAAACTTTGTGTTTTCATATTTTAGAATTCTTTTGATTAAACAAATCGTAATGTAAACTTAATCATAAGTTTGTAATTAGCTTTTCAAACATTAAAACTAAACAATTTAGGTATATGTTTCTCAATTTTTAGGAAAACAGCATATATGCAACAAGAAAAAATCAAAATTTGAAATGTTTTATCTTCAATAAACAATTCCATCATAATAAAACTATTTCTCGTAAATTCTTCTCCTTTTTCTTAACTTTAGATGAATTTTTAATATTATTTTCAATTTTCCATATGGATTCTTGTATCCGTTTTTCCATCTTCTTGTCATGTTCTAATTGAATTTGAAGATTTTCATCTTCAGATGTTTGTACTATTCTTTTATCAGTTTTATTTTGATCACATTTATTGTCATTTTCTTTGACTTTAGGTTCTGTTTTATCCACATATATGTCTTCATTTCCATTAATTGATTTTTCATTTTCATCATCTTTTATCCTGACATCTTCTTCTTTCTTAAACTTTTTCAATGTATCTTGATCCTTAGATTTAATTTGAAGATCAATGTTATTCATAGATTTAGGTTTAATAAGGTTTTGATCATTGTCCAAACATTCACATTTAGGTACAATCTTGGTGTTCATAGAATGTAATTGACATACATTGCTTTTCTCCTTATGACTCTTAGGTTTCCATTGTTTTTGAAGTTTGGTTTTAGGACTAAATTTTTCTTGGTCAAAATAGTCTATCATTCCTCCTCTACCTAAGTTTAATCTCAATGGTAGATGCGTTTGATAATCACATATTTTCTGTTCACTTTCTAATACCAATTGTTGGCTACATGCTTTCTCATAGGCCATACAATTCCCATAAGTATGACCTAGTTGGTCACACCAGAAGCATCTTACAGTTCTCTTTGGTCTTTGATATACAGCCTTAGGATCAACTTTTCTATGATCGAGTAAAGGATTTTGGTCAATAGAATACATAGATCTACTTTGAACTCGTACTTGATATCTATCTTTGCATTAACATGTAGCACTTTCGTGTATTTGATTGTTTAACCTTTCAATGTTCTCTTTTAAACTTGCAATTTCATGACCAATCGTTTTGAATGATGAAATTTCTTTTACATGATTTGCTATTGTTTCCATATTTTCATTCAAATTTGAGAGTTCATAATGAAGAATTCCTTCTAAATTCCTAAACTCGTGATCAAATTGAGTATCTATTGACTTAAGATTTGCATTAAAATCAGATACTACTATAGTTAAGATTGAAAGAAACGAGTTTAAGGACTCAAACTTGGAATTAAGCTTTAAATCTATAGATGAAATTAATCGTGTTTCCATATCATGCAGAAGATTCTCTACATTAGATGTCATTTTCATTTAATTATGTGCAAGCAAAAAGAATCCAAATATAAATACCTGGAATCTGAATCGAAGAAGAGGCTTAAAGAGTGACTTGTGTATAAGTTTATACAATTTTTAATAGAATCAAAATCTAATACATCAGTTGCTAATGGATGATTGTGCAAACGTTCTTGTCGATGAAAAGGGGTGGCGAGATGAGGATAGCTACTTGCCACTCTTCGTGGAGGCGCTCAGTTCCCTAGGGAACAGCCCTCAACACCTAGAAGAGTGCAAGGAGTCAAAGACAAAGCCACTGCTCCCACGGATGAAGAAGCTTCTGCAATCCAACCTGTCGATATCATGAATGCACATGCACGAAAAATTTAAATTTTATACCTGAGCTGCAAGACCGTTTGTTCACGTCGGGTTCACCAAAAATGTCGGGTCGTGAGAGATGCTCGGATGGTGGATCAAGTCATCCGCCTAAATCGTTTGGCACACGCAGGGTGTGTGTAGCGGACTCAAGCTTAAGGAAATAAGGGTTCTAATGACAAAACAATATAAATTACCTAATTCTATGACTGAAACTAAAGTTTTCTTACCAAAAGTAAATAGTTTTAACTAGCTATGGACCATAAGGACGGGCAGCCTCGTACATAGCAACAGCTTCCTGATATGAGATTGAAACTTCCATAATGGGTTCTTCTACTAAACTTTCAGGTAAGCTAGAGGGTTCTGGTCTGTCTAGAGTTGGCGGAACATTTTCAATATTTTCAATATTTTCACTAGTACTGTGCTCAGACTCATGAACTAACTTAGAAGACATCAAGGAAAGTAATGGAAAAACTAATGAAACAATATGATGCTAAACTGTTTGAATGAATTAATTGATATGCTAATGGTTCTTGATGAAAGTAATGGGAAAGAATATTGTTGCAAAACTGCTTAAATAAATTAATTGATAAGCTAATGGTTCGAATCAATAAATCTAATACAACTAGAAGGCCTAAACAATTGGATAAATGTCTAGTCAATTGGATAGTTGACTAAATAGGAAATAAGATTTAAATGGATCTTTAAGCTGCCGCTTCACTTCAATTGTCTTCACTTCAATTAATTGTAATCTTCAATGTTTCTGCAAGAAAACATTAGGAAAAACTAGATCAACACACTCATATATATACACACAACTCATTTGTAAACCATTCCTTTGATTTTACTTTATTTCCTCATCCTAACTTTTCCCCATTAACATTCACCTCACTTTAATTAACTTTTCTCACACAACCTCTCTTTTAATTACCCTCACACTCACCACTCTTTGTACACACCTTTTTTACACTTTAAATGCATATTTTTTTTCTACCACTCTTTTAACATGCACTCACAACTACCACACTTTGAAACTATTCACTTTAACCACTTTAGTTACACACTTAACCCACACCACACTTTAAACAGCACTCACATACACCGCTCATTAATTATCCACTTCAATTATTATTTTTATTCTATTACCTTAATTTTCTTAATTAAATAAATCATTTAAATTAACCTTAGTTTAAGTTTTAATTAAATCAAACCTTAGGATTTAATTGCACATACATGATTAAATAATTAATTAAACCATATTTTAATTTTTATTATTGAACCAATGTTTAGATATAGATTAATTTCATTAAATATTAATTGTTTTAACCTTTAAAACATTCTGAAACCCTAGAAAACCTACTTAAACCCATCAGAAACTCATGAAAACCCTTTAAAACCCTTCTAAACCCTATCTCTAACCCATGATAAATCATCTAAACCCTTAACATTAACCCAATGGAATCATTTAAGATCCTTTGGATTAATCCTACTGACTTAACTTATATAAACTTATGAAACCCTAGGGGTATATACTCATACGTCTTATATGTATCAATTTAAAACACTCATTAAATGAGTAATTAGGGTAACACTAATATGAACACATATTCTTCATCATTTCTTGTACCTGCAAACACTTCAAAAGTAGTTATTTCAATCCAGAACAACTGATCAACAGTGAAAAAGAGGTTTAGAATTCACCAATTAAGTTGCTTTTATTTCCTCTGGTTATCAACTAGAAGATGCAAATCTTCCCGACATCCACCGCCACCAAACCTGCACATCGTCCTCGATGGGCCAACTTGCAGATTAAGGGAAGCGGCATTTTCAATGATTATCCTGAAATTAAATCATAGAAAAGCATCAATTCTTTTTATAAACATCTTTTAACTTATCAAATTTTTCCATTAATTGATTGTTCATTTTCATCATCTTTTATCCTGACATCTTCTTCTTTCTTAAACTTTTTCAATGTATCTTGATCCTTAGATTTAATTTGAAGATCAATGTTATTCATAGATTTAGGTTTAATAAGGTTTTGATCATTGTCCAAACATTCACATTTAGGTACAATCTTGGTGTTCATAGAATGTAATTGACATACATTGCTTTTCTCCTTATGACTCTTAGGTTTCCATTGTTTTTGAAGTTTGGTTTTAGGACTAAATTTTTCTTGGTCAAAATAGTCTATCATTCCTCCTCTACCTAAGTTTAATCTCAATGGTAGATGCGTTTGATAATCACATATTTTCTGTTCACTTTCTAATACCAATTGTTGGCTACATGCTTTCTCATAGGCCATACAATTCCCATAAGTATGACATAGTTGGTCACACCAGAAGCATCTTACAGTTCTCTTTGGTCTTTGATATACAGCCTTAGGATCAACTTTTCTATGATCGGGTAAAGGATTTTGGTCAATAGAATACATAGATCTACTTTGAACTCGTACTTGATATCTATCTTTGCATTCACATGTAGCACTTTCGTGTATTTGATTGTTTAACCTTTCAATGTTCTCTTTTAAACTTGCAATTTCATGACCAATCGTTTTAAATGATGAAATTTCTTTTACATGATTTGCTATTGTTTCCATATTTTCATTCAAATTTGAGAGTTCATAATGAAGAATTCCTTCTAAATTCCTAAACTCGTGATCAAATTGAGTATCTATTGACTTAAGATTTGCATTAAAATCAGATACTACTATAGTTAAGATTGAAAGAAACGAGTTTAAGGACTCAAACTTGGAATTAAGCTTTAAATCTATAGATGAAATTAATCGTGTTTCCATATCATGCAGAAGATTCTCTACATTAGATGTCATTTTCATTTAATTATGTGCAAGCAAAAAGAATCCAAATATAAATACCTGGAATCTGAATCGAAGAAGAGGCTTAAAGAGTGAGTTGTGTATAAGTTTATACAATTTTTAATAGAATCAAAATCTAATACATCAGTTGCTAATGGATGATTGTGCAAACGTTCTTGTCGATGAAAAGGGGTGGCGAGATGAGGATAGCTACTTGCCACTCTTCGTGGAGGCGCTCAGTTCCCTAGGGAACGGCCCTCAACACCTAGAAGAGTGCAAGGAGTCAAAGACAAAGCCACTGCTCCCACGGATGAAGAAGCTTCTGCAATCCAACCTGTCGATATCATGTATGCACATGCACGAAAAATTTAAATTTTATACCTGAGCTGCAAGGCCGTTTGTTCACGTCGGGTTCACCAAAAATGTCGGGTCGTGAGAGATGCTCGGATGGTGGATCAAGTCATCCGCCTAAATCGTTCGGCACACGCAGGGTGTCTGTAGCGGACTCAGGCTTAAGGAAATAAGGGTTCTAATGACAAAACAATATAAATTACCTAATTCTATGACTGAAACTAAAGTTTTCTTACCAAAAGTAAATAGTTTTAACTAGCTATGGACCGTAAGGACGGGCAGCCTCGTACATAGCAACAGCTTCCTGATATGAGATTGAAACTTCCATAATGGGTTCTTCTACTAAACTTTCAGGTAAGCTAGAGGGTTCTGGTCTGTCTAGAGTTGGCGGAACATTTTCAATATTTTCAATATTTTCACTAGTACTGTGCTCAGACTCATGAACTAACTTAGAAGACATCAAGGAAAGTAATGGAAAAACTAATGAAACAATATGATGGTAAATTGTTTGAATGAATTAATTGATATGCTAATGGTTCTTGATGAAAGTAATGGGAAAGAATATTGTTGCAAAACTGCTTAAATAAATTAATTGATAAGCTAATGGTTCGAATCAATAAATCTAATACAACTGGAAGGCCTAAACAATTGGATAAATGTCTAGTCAATTGGATAGTTGACTAAATAGGAAATAAGATTTAAATGGATCTTTAAGCTGCCGCTTCACTTCAATTGTCTTCACTTCAATTAATTGTAATCTTCAATGTTTCCGCAAGAAAACATTAGGAAAAACTAGATCAACACACTCATATATATACACACACAACTCATTTGTAAACCATTCCTTTGATTTTACTTTATTTCCTCATCCTCACTTTTCCCCATTAACATTCACCTCACTTTAATTAACTTTTCTCACACAACCTCTCTTTTAATTACCCTCACACTCACCACTCTTTGTACACACCTTTTTTACACTTTAAATGCATATTTTTTTTCTACCACTCTTTTAACTTGCACTCACAACTACCACACTTTGAAACTATTCACTTTAACCACTTTAGTTACACACTTAACCCACACCACACTTTAAACAGCACTCACATACACCGCTCATTAATTATCCACTTCAATTATTATTTTTATTCTATTACCTTAATTTTCTTAATTAAATAAATCATTTAAATTAGCCCTAGTTTAAGTTTTAATTAAATCAAACCTTAGGATTTAATTGCACATACATGATTAAATAATTAATTAAACCATATTTTAATTTTTATTATTGAACCAATGTTTAGATATAGATTAATTTCATTAAATATTAATTGTTTTAACCTTTAAAACATTTTGAAACCCTAGAAAACCTACTTAAACCCATCAGAAACTCATGAAAACCCTTTAAAACCCTTCTAAACCCTATCTCTAACCCATGATAAATCATCTAAACCCTTAACATTAACCCAATGGAATCATTTAAGATCCTTTGGATTAATCCTACTGACTTAACTTATATAAACTTATGAAACCCTAGGGGTATATACTCATATGTCTTATATGTATCAATTTAAAACACTCATTAAATGAGTAATTAGGGTAACCCTAATATGAACACATATTCTTCATCATTTCTTGTACCTGCAAACAATTCAAAAGTAGTTAATTCAATCCAGAACAACTGATCAACAGTGAAAAAGAGGTTTAGAATTCACCAATTAAGTTGCTTTTATTTCCTCTGGTTATCAACTGGAAGATGCAAATCTTCCCGACAACGTGTGGTTGTGCATAGGTGTGAGACTATAATTCCAGACATCCGATATGAATGGACGCATTCTGATTATGAGCGATGGCAGACAAGATTAAGACAAAATTAGGTTATCAACATTCATCGCATCATTGTAAAACATCTCCAACTCTTGATATTCGATGCTGAAGTGCGTCATTCGAAGTGGCCCAAGTTCGACAAAGTTCCGGCAAGTAATTTTCCTAACTCTTTTCATGGCCTGAAATCCGTGCATTTACCAATAACGTGCTACCATTCTTGTACTCGCGTCAAGCTGTTGCGCTTGTAATCCAAGCATGTCAGGCTACCCTACCCTAACTACAAAATGCTTGGAGGAGAATATGAATACATCGACGTCATTTGTGAAAGAGGAACAAGGCATGCTGATAGGCTTATAGTAGACATCGATTTTCTGAGCCAATTCGAAATAGCTCGACCGACAAAATCTTATATCGATTTAACAGCATGTTTACCTCTAATATTCGTGGGCTCGGTCGAGAAGCTCTCTCAAGTTTCGAGAATCCTTGCTGAAGAAGCAAAGATGCCGCTGAAAAATAATAAAATGTAGGTTTCTCCGTGGAGAAGTCTCTCCTACATGAGATGTAAATGGTTGTATCCTTTGGAAAGTCACACAACCAGACGAGAGTCACTAATCAGGGTCTTGTCCGCAACGTCCAAAGGGGAGCATATACTCGATCCACGGGAAACTACACGTTGCAGCTGGATGTTTTGAAGATGTATTGTTGTTCCAATTTCGCCAGATGAGGATTGCATCATTCCTCCATTACAACTTGAGACGACGACTCCATCATTCCTCCATTAGAACTTGAGAAGAGAGCGATTCTTGCCTGCTTCATTCATGGAGTCGAGTGGTCGGAGCCGGATCTGGATGCAATCAGTTTCCTTCAATCTCTGAAGCGATGGAAGGCTGAATTTTGATCACCACTAGGACCATACCTGTAATGTTTTGTGCGTACTTGCTTTCTCGCATATCTATAGTTTGGGCAGGATTGTTTGTAATTTTGCAAGCCTGTATCTGACTCTACTACAGACATGCACTGCCCATGAGAAGATAGGTCAAAATTGCAAATGTAGTAAACGCCCATTCTTCTTTGTGCACAAGATTGGCAGACTCTGTTGTTGGTGTAGAGGCCTCTGCAACAACCATTCCGACCTCTTTCTTCTTTGACTATTTAGTAGACAGTTTTGGACAACTCTTGATGACATGATCATTTGCTTTACAGTATTTGCAAAACAATTTCTGCTTTTGTGATTTCTTCTCATCTTTGTCTTCCTTCTTCAAATGTGCAACATTCGGAGATTTTTGCTATCTAATAGAAGAGCTCCATTTACCTTTGCCCTTTTGATTAGCAAGAAAAACTTGATCTGCAACACTCATAATAGACCTGTTCTGCCTATATTGGTGTTCTTGCAAAAAAACAGAGAGTAACTCCTCAAATGAAAAGGCATGTGGATTACCTTTCATCAGTCAAACAAAGAGTAGAAGCAAAACTCTGAGATGATTCAGGAAGATCATTCAAAACGGTCTACACAAGTGAACTATCTGGTATAACTTCATAGAATCACTTGCATTCATGTGCTCACTCTCCAACTCTTTTCAGAGGTAAGTCACACGAACCTCATTCCTAGCCTGGTACAATGTGGTAAGTGTATCCAACTGAGCATCTCTGCCATCCCAAAAAATTTTCTCTATAGTAGGTGCAAGAGACACAGCAGCACGAACAGGAATCTACAGAATATCATCATCTTCGACACCATCTCCATCAGCTCCAGCACTAGGATTTGTAGTACTTGTATTTGTAGATGTAACAGGACCTCTTTCAACACCCTGCATAATATTCCATAGTCCTTTTCCAACCAATACATGTCACATCATATAAGCCGATAATGGGTAGTTGGTATCATCCAACTTATCCTCAACAGCCAACATACGGAATACATCACTTCTTTCAGCCATGGTCGGTGACTAAAATACCTTGATGCAAAAAATTGAATGTATCTCAAAAAGTTAAACAGAACTGCCCACACGAATTCTGCTAAACTTGTAGTAGACTTGGAGACGCTTATACTGGCGAACCAAAATTGGGATATACCTTTGGCACAAAAAGACAAAATTACCTGCATAAGCACTATGATAGTGTGTTCGAAAGCCAAAAGGAGCTTAGATTGCGATTTCCGCACCACAAAGCAAAGCTGTTTTGATCTCTGAAACACCCTGAGTATGCTTACCAAAGTTTTTGCGATTCTGAGACTACAACGAGAGAGGTGTAGACAATGCCCTTGATGAAGTGGAAACGTACTCTGATACCAATTGTTGGAGTTAGACGTCTGCGGAAGCATGCAAACAAAAAAAGGAAGAAGAAGAAGCTTGGAGCACAACACACAATAGTTAATCTACTACAACTAGAATGTACAAAGATAAGTAGCCCCTTAGAGGTGTATATACAAGCCGGGGGGAAAAATCTCCTAAAGAGGGAAAA
>CM035406.1:168637492-168654992 GCA_020310875.1 Ceratopteris richardii
ATATATGTGTGTATGTATGCATGTGTATGAGTGTGTGTAAATGTGTGTGTATGTATGTGTGTGTGTGTAACTGTGTGTGTATGTGTGTGTGTGTGTGTTTACCTCATCTCGTCTCTCGTTCTCTTTGCTACTTGTGGATGTGTGTGCAAGTACTCTCTCTCTCCCTCTCCCTCTTTCTCTCTCACACTCTCTCTCTCTCTCTCTCTCTCTCTCTCTCTCTCTCTCTTTCGTCTATATCTTGGCACAAATGTTTCGAGGAAATCGATTTTTTTTTCATGAATCCATAACATCGCTTATGCGATGCTTTAGATTCAAAAGTAGTGTGCGGACCTTGCTAATAGCATTGTTAATTAGCGACACTCTTAGCGATAGTCATAGCAGCATCACATAAGCGACAGTGGCCATCGCTTAAATTATGCTACAGTTTTTTTAATAATTATGCCAATCATCGCTTATGTGATTCTCTGGGCTATGAGCATCGCATAAGCGACAAAACCCACTTTTTTTCCAATGGGGGGCGTCCCTAAAACCCTCCCACCCTCTTTCTAGTAGTGTTGGAGTCATGGCCCAAGTAGAAGATTCTATTATAGAACATTGTCAATCATTTGTATTAAAGTGATTTTCTAACCAGAATACTAAAACCATTACTCCATCCTGAGCATGAAGGAAGCATAGGGATAACAAAGTTTAAAGAAAATAAGACATTATAGTGAATCCCTCAATATTAGAGACCATCGTGAAGTTTATGTAAACATATAATGAAACATAAATCAAGAATCCCAACAAGAAGAGGGTAGAATGGCATTGTTAGGGTACAATTATTTTAGAAGCGAGTAGCTTCATGTCACATGTAAAAAACATATGCTTTGGAGGTTTCAAAGGTTAAATCTTTAGATTACTTTAAAAAAGGTAAACATGATAATATGGATAGAAACTCGTGAGATAATGGGAGCCAAAAGCAAAGAATTAGTTTGGAATTAAAATTAAAATCATTTATTAGAAATGAGGATTACAACTTGAAGCTCAAAAAGGTGTATATATACTCCATAATTTGATTCACAAGATATACCAGAGATTAGAGTTGATCATCACACTCTTATTGAGTGGATTATGTACTACCTCTAAGTGTGAGAAGTCCTACACATCTCCTTTGTATCATATGTCCATTATCAATACATATTGTACTTCATTTATATTGATTTGTGAATCTCTATCTATATTACAACACTTTGAGAAACTCTATCAACTCCTGGGACTTGTTTCTTTGTTTATAGAAACTCAATGTCCAATCCATCAATTGGATCACTTATCTAGAGTGTAATAAGAAAACCTACATAGTTTCTTCATCATTGGATGCATATATCTTGACATATGAGCGATTATATGTGATAGGGTATGTTTATCACCTTCTTCCTGAAGAGTTGGGTTTACCACCCAAACTTCTTAGATATATTGCTTAGTGTATGGTCATCCTAAACTCATGAAATTACTTGCTATAGCTTTCTTAACACTTCATTTGAAGGTGTGAAAAAGCTCTCTAGACTCCCCTCATCTTTTCCCTCACCACCCCCGCGGCCCCCACCATCACCACAAACCCCTCCAACCCCACTCTCCCCTCATCTTTTCCCCCACCACCCCCGCGACCCCCACCATCACCACAACCCCCTTCAGCCCCACCCTTCCCTCATCTTTTCCCCCACCACCCACGCGGCCCCCACCATCACTACAACCCCGTCCAACCCCACTCTCCCCTCGTCTCACCACAATTTCCGACGACCTCCCACAAAGTTCTCATGCAATTTTGGATGGATATTTTGAGGATCATTTCTCAAACAAACACTACAGTGTTATATATCGTTGGAAAGGTCTTGAGTACTTTCCAATGGTGCAATAATAATTCTTGAAATCTTGGATCAATTTCTGACCAATAGTGATTTTTCCCACCACTCCACCCACACCTCCCATAACCCTGGCAACCTGCACAACCAACCCCCAAAACCTCCACCCACACCTCCCTCACCACCCACCATCTCTCCTACTCAATATGTAAGGGTCACAAGCTACTACAAAAATTATGTGAAGGATGTGTTTCTCAGGGTCATTCAAATATCACGGGCGGCACAAAATGAGGATCTCAGCTTGCATGCAAAAGTGACAGTAAAAGTGTAAGTGGTAAAAGTGAAAGTGGAGAAATGACTGTTGCCGCTAACCATTCATGATGACTACCTATTTTTGAAGATCAAATTCAAGATTGGTGGCATATTTGATCTACCCCTCCAATTTTGGGCAATCAATTGGCACATGATCAGTGGACGTGAGGGATGGGCAAGACTCTCTTGGCCTATTGGAGCCTATAAAAGCAATGGACTTGTGTTCATTTGACACACATATAGATACACACATATACATATGTACGTACATGGGTCCTCTCTTTGCACTCTGTGGCTTCAAGCCTACTGTAGGAAGTCACTCTATGGCGAGGATACAGAGCACGGGCTTCCCAGTGGAGGGCTAATAGCACTATAGTGTGAGGAGAGTGGCTTGGTTTTGTCATTCAGTGTGAGTCAGTGGTATTTTCGTGCTCTTTCCCTTAGAGAAAGTCTTCATACTTTGTATTGATCAGTGCTAGTCTGCATCTAGTTGTGTTCATTATATGGTGGATGAATCTCTTGTATTGATGCTGTTTAGTTCTGGAGTGGCATGTTAGCCCAGAGCATCAACATTTGTAGCATTTCCTTGGCATACATTGTAATCATCAGTTTGAACTAAGGAGTGGTTTGGTCTCCCAGTATTGTCATTTGATTATCTTTTCCCTGAGTAGCTATAATTCTGTGCACTTATTGTTATATGCCTGCTCATAGAAGTGCTAAAGGGTATATTTCCCTAAGGAGAACCTCCCTTGAGTAGGTGACGTACTGGAAGTGCATATTCTCTACTCTTGTTAAAACTGGATACCCCAGTACCTCCTATACACCTCTGAACTCTGAAGTCATGCTTATGTCTTTTTTTGGTCATATATGTACATGGGGGGATTGGCATCGACTTACATGTTATGTTCAAAGCATGAGTACTTATGGATTATGCCAGGATGCAGCTTCTCTGGCTCGTAGAGGGATTACACATGCAAAAAATGAAAGATTATATATTGATGGAAGACCTTACATGCATGGAAATATAGCATGTCTAATAAACAATAGTCAAGGATATAATAGCTCAATGACTAATTGCACATTTGAGCATGAAAATAGTCATGAATCACCATACATGACTAGAGATATAGCAAGATATATAGTTATTAATGCTATTATTTCACTACGTGCTAATAATGAATTATTTGTGAATTATGGATGGTGTAGACGTCCAAGAGCATCTTTTAGCAAAGAGCAATGAAAATTTTTTTCAAATTAACTTACATATTTGAATTTGTGTTTTAAGTTTATTTTTCATTCATTTATGGAATCCTAATGATTTTTATTGATGTATGTAGATTCCAATGTATGATATTGACATCCTCTACCACACCATTCAGAGTCGCTCGACATGACTAAGTGCAAGCATAACTATTCTCAATCTGCAAAATCATTTTGGATGGAGTAATGTATCTATTTTGATAGTATTAAGGTATATTTTTTATTTTTCTATCTATCTGTATATATACACATACACATTACACATATAAATATATGCATGCACACACATATGCACATACACATGCATGCATACACACATATGCACACATACACATACATACACATGCTATGAAAGTAAAGCAAAAGTGATAAAAGCTAAGGTGAGAACAAGAACCTACATCGAATGAACATTTTCAGTTAACCCATCATGTAGTTGAACGTACAGGGAAAACCAACATGAGTTCCCTCTTGGATAACAACAAAGGATGCTTGGGATACACTTAAAACTTTATATAGGGCAAGAAATTAGGCTCCCATTGCTTACCTCTGAAAACAATTGGAGAGTAAGTATATGAATGAAGAAGAATCTATAAATAATTTTTGAACAAAGATCGAATTTGTTTGAAGGAGCAATCGATTTCTATTGATGGTCTTGCCAGATAGTTCACTTGCAAAGAATGTTCTTAACAATCTTCTAGGTTCATATCAAATTTTTACTTCTACTTTTTGATTGATGAAGAAAGGAAATCCAAATGCCTTAAAATTCGAAGAGTTAGTCTTTATTTTGTTAGCTACTTAGAAGGGCAAAGGAAATGGAGATCATCTAATAGCAAGAGAAAATATGATAATGGTTCACAATCAAAGAAGGAAGAAAAATATAAGGAAAAAAGATGGTTCACAATCATGTCATAGAGTTTTCCTAAAATGGTTGCATAAGAGGCAAAGAAGAAAGAGGTTTGAATGGTTATTGCAGAGGCATCTACACCTAAAACAATGTTTGTTAATCTTGCCCAGAATGAAGAATGGGAATTTACTATTGCATGTATCTATGAACCATCTTCCGATGAGTAGTGTATCTCTACAATAGACTCAGATGCTTGGTACTTTGATATCAAGGCAATTGAGTTCAAAGACTTTGACAGACTTTTTATTTATGGAAGGAAGCTCTCAATTTCTCGGTCATTGCTCACAAGATGATAAGGGGTTGTGGTGATGCTGGGGCCGCGGGGGTGGTGGGGGAAAAGATGAGGGGAGGGTGGGGTTAGAGGGGGTTGTGGTGATGGTGGGGGCGGCAGAGGTGGTGTGGGAAAAGATAAGGGGAGGGTGGGGTTGGAGGGGGTTGTGGTGATGGTGGGGGTCGGAGGGGTTGGAGGGGGTTGTGGTGATGGTGGGGGCCGCGGGGGTGGTGTGGGAAAAGATGAGGGGAGAGTGGGGTTGGAGGGTTTTGTGGTGATGGTGGGGGCCGTGGGGGTGGTGGGGGAAAAGATGAGGGGAGAGTGCGGTTGGAGGGGGTTGTGGTGATGGTGGGGGCTGCGAGGGTGGTGAGGGAAAAGATGAGGGGAGAGTGGGGTGGGGGGGGGGTTGTGGTGATGGTGGGGGCCATGAGTTTGGTGGGGGAAAAGATGAGGGGAGAGTGGGGTTGGAGGGGGTTGTGGTGATGGTGGGGGCCGCGGGGGTGGTGGGGGAAAAGATGAGGCGAGGGTAGGGTTGGAGGGGATTTTGGTGATGGTGGGAGCCGCGGGGGTGGTGGGGGAAAGACGAGGGGAGAGTGGGGTTGGAGGGGGTTGTGGTGATGGTGGGGGAAAAGATGAGGGGAGAGAGGGGTTGGAGGGGGTTGTGGTAATGGTGGGGGCCACGGTGGTGGTGGGGGAAAAGATAAGGGGAGGGTGGGGTTGGAGGTGGTTGTGGTGATGGTGGGAGCGGCGGGGGTGGTGGGGGAAAAGATGAGGGGAGAGTGGGGTTGGAGGGGGTTCTGGTGATGGTGGGGGCCACGGGGGTGGTGGGGGAAAAGATGAGGGAAGAGTGGGGTTGGAGGGGGTTGTGGTGATGCTGGGGGCTGCGGGGGTGGTGGGGGAAAAGATGAGGGGAGGGTGGGGTTAGAGGGGGTTGTGGTGATGGTGGGGGCCGCGGAGGTGGTGTGGGAAAAGATGAGGGGAGTGTGGGGTTGGAGGGGGTTGTGGTGATGGTGGGGGTCGCAGGGGTTTGAGGGGGTTGTGGTGATAGTGGGGGCCACGGGGGTGCTGGGGGATAAGATGAGGGGAGGGTTGGGTTTGAGGGGGTTGTGGTGATGGTGGGAGCCGCGGGGGTGGTGGGGGAAAAGATGAGGGGAGAGTGCGGTTGGAGGGGGTTGTGGTGATGGTGGGGGCCGCGGGGGTGGTTGTTGGGAAAGATGGATGGATGATCCAGGAAACTGAGTAGGTACTCCTAAACCTGCTTTGTACCAGCGCTCTTTTGCTTCAGAGTTGGTTAGTAGACTTCCTTAGATTCCAAATGACACCACGAAATAGCCTATGTCCTTTGGAGATGTTGTAAGCAATGATTGAATCAAAACAGATAACTTTGGAAGTAACAACCATGTGTGGGAAAGAGAAGCAGCCATAAGAACCTTAGTTGGCATAGTGCTATCAAGTGTGAACAGATCAACATTATCACAAATAGCATTCATTTCTTCAATATTCACAGTCAAGGTAGATGGTGCAGGTAGCTATTTAACATACCCATCAACATTTTGTCCTTCACCTTTAACATTTTTTAATGCATAACAGCCATTCTTCATGTGTCCTTTCTTATGACAATAATGTCATTTGATATCCCTCTTCCTTGATTTACTTCTACTCTTATTCCCTTGACCATTTTTTTCCTTATTCTTGATCGCGCCACGTTGTTGGTTCTTTCCTTGGGAAGAATCATGAACATTATATGCATCTCCACTCTGAGTGCCAACCATAGATTTTCTACGAATCTCCTCACTCAAGAGTGCTCCACATATGTCATCATAGACTAGTTTACTACCAGGTGCACTATTGCTAATAGCAGTGCAAAACCTATCCCATGATGATAGCAAGGTGCATAACAATAAGATTGCTTTCATTTCATTATCCATATCCATTTTGTAAGCCTCTATTTGGGAGAACATAACATCAAAATCATTTAGATGAACAGCAACACTATTTGTGTCCTTCATGCAAAGGTCATATAATTCTCACATTAGATACACTTTATTTGATGTCCTCTCTTTTTCATATGTATTGCATAACTTCTTCCAAAGCTCCTCTACACTTTCATAGTCTAATATTGTAAAGTAAACATTATCTGCCAAGTGCAATCGAATGGTAGACCTGGCCATTTCACCTAAGTCATCCCAATCATCTACATCCATGTTTGCAAGCTTCTTTGAGACTCCATTTATTTGCTTCCATTGCCTCCTCTAAATTAGCACATCTTTAATCTGATTCTTCAATAGAGCAAAGTTTGTGCCATCAAATTTTCAAATCTCAAAATGTTCTTTGCCCTACAAGTTATAGCTCCTCCTTGGAACACTAGCACTAGATGCTGATCGACTGGATGTGCATGAGACCTTTGATGCCATGATGATAGAGAACTGAATAGAATGATAATGGAGCTATAAGATTCCAAACTCCACTAAGGCTCAAAGAAAGATGACTAAGTGTCAAATGTTGGGAGAGAATTCAGCAAAATGCCCAAAAAAATGAGTTAATGAACAGTAACGACCAACCAAAAGGAGTACGTGAGAATAAATGTGCTCACACCAATAAGTGTATGAAGGAGTAAATCGACCATTCTATAGTTGAAAAGAGACCCCGACATCTGGGTGTCTCCTAGTTAGGAAAACCTCACCACAACCCTCTTTTTGAAATGTAAAAGTCTTTATGAAAAAAAGAACATAACCGCTATATCAATGAGCACATGGACGTACATAACTCGTATCCAAAGAAGCACACATAATGTGTATGTGCTCAATATATGCAGTAAAATGACACTGAAAGGCTGAATGCACAACCCAAATAATGTATGTCAACTCTATTGTTTAAGCTCTAAAACTTGCATAAATTTGTAGTGACTGATCCTACCACAATTGAAAACCTTTTGAGAATCCTGTAGTGTGGCTGAAAACATAGCCCCAGTACATGCGTATTTATTGTTGGAGAAGTACAAAAACACTCTTCTTAATGTTCTTGGACCCCAAAGTTGCTTCAAAAATAGGCTTTGAAAGTAAAAATAAATCGTTGAGTGACCAAAACATTGTCAAGGTAATATTAACCTTAGTCTTTCCCCTTCTTAAGATACCCCAAGAGTGTAGCTTAGTGGAAAGAGATTGCCATGGTTAAGTGAGCTTCAGGGCGGAACAATACTTGGATGGATGACCTCTCGAGAAGTATCGAGATCCTCTACCTTCCTTGATCATTGAGGTCCTCTTTAACATGCAGCCAATGAAACCAATGGTGACTTCGGTGACTCGGATGAAAAGGTATGCCAAGGTCTATGCCTTGGTTGCCGCCTTAGTCCTAAGTCTTGGAGAAACACTTGGGTGGGTGGGCGGGTGCTTGCTTCACCCACACAAAAGGAGTAAAGATTTTGCATCAAAATGCTCTGATACTAGTGAAGGATTATGATGGTGATGCACAACAGTGTGCTCTCCTTCTTGAGAGTTCCAAGATGATATCTTGAGGGTAGGAAAGCGATCTCCATGCGCCACACACGGTACTCTACACAAAGGCTATACAATACGGAGAAAAACACAGTACACATGGAGCACGAACAGAGACATATGAAATGTTACAAATGTGATTGAACTTACAGTTTTCGTCTGATCAGGCCACTATATGTTTTATTAAAGAACATATACAAACGTGTTCGGTGGACATTTGGCCTTTCATATGGACACTAATGATAACAAGAAAGAGAGAAAAAATAGCACTAGAGCATTTTCCTGATACAAATGAAGCCTTTGAAGGCAAAATTGAATCAATCTTCCAAGCGTTGGGTCTCTCATTTCCAATCCTTCTCGGGCCAAAACAAAAATTTGAAATCTCTGTTTGGTTCAAGAGCGGTATAAACACCAAAAAACAACAAAAATGATGCCAAAAGTCTGTAACAATATCCCAAAACATGATAATTGAGCGAAATTAATGCACTTTGCTCCTTGCCAATCCTGGTTAGTCAAAATTAGTCGAGCACTTGCAAATGAAAGCTACGATGCCACACCAAGTGACAAAAGTCAATTCCAATGCCAAATGATAAGAAACTAGGCTTGAGAGTGCTCACCTAGTATCTGCTCAAGTGCTCTAAAGGGATTTGGATCCATCAAAACTTCTTCAAATCAAATATTTTTTGATGTTCGATGAAGATTACAGTATAGCTTCTTAGTATGAAAAGAATCCCTTCAATCGGATGCTAAAGCATCAAGCTATGGGTCAAAGAAGATGGATATGTCAAGGTATGAAGGTGAAAATCAATTTCTTCATGAGAAGGGTACTTTGATAGCTTGAAAATGGGTTCTTTAGAGATATTTCACATGCTCCAATGACCCTCATCCCATATCCACAACCCATAATACATGGATATACATTTGTTTCCCTCAATCATGCTCAATATTCATGGTTCTTTTCCCCTCAAGTTCAACAAAAAATTCTAATTTGACTAATTTCTTTACCTCTTCCTAATTGAGTGTCAGTTGACTTCTTCTTTCTCCATAGCAACTTGCATGGCATAAACTAATCCCACATGAGAGTGCTTAGTAATTAATTAGGACTATAGATAAAGAGGGGCATCTTCATATGCTTCATCCAAGAGGAGGGGAAGGAAGAGGAGCCATGCTCCTTGCGTGGGTCGTCGGCTATGTGTGGCTCTCCTCCATTCATGGGTGTTCTTGTCAACGTGATCGCTATTATGTGTGCCGTTCTTGAGTCTTGCTCTAATAACAACTATGGGATTCCCTATGATCCTCAATTTTCATAGCAGACCTTGCAAAAACTTTGTAGAAGAGGACCTCACGATGCCAAAAGATTCTTCAAATACATAGAGAACTTTGATGATGTCTTGCTGCCTTGCCATGCACCAACCCATTCAATTCTCTCTCCCTACTAAGAAAGTCAACCGATGGCTTCACACATGGGTGCCACATGGCATTCATGTGCAATCCCTTCTAAGAAAAACTCATTGATGGTGTGTAAGACCACTCATGTGTGAGCCTCTTTTTATATAGCCTTGTATGCTTGTTGAAAAGCAAGTGTCAAAAAGCTACAACACAAAAATATTGTATGTATGCAACCACCAATCTTTGCGATTTCAAAAAGAGCTTTTGCTGGAGAGCTATGCCAAATTTATCAGAGAAGAAATTTCCATGCTACCACTTTGCATGAGATTTGAACCCACGCGACCTCCTTGAAAGAGGTTTGGTTAAGCCATGCTACAAACGAGTTCATATGGGACTGTTCTACATAATATAAGTTATATAACAACTCTAGAGGCATCGACTTGAGTTAACTCTAGTTAATTGGGACACTTGGCACACATGAAGTTACATGGATAACACATGGATGGTTAGAATTCACCTACCCAAGAAGGGAGTCCCTTGGAGAGAGATATATATATAGAGGCATATGGTTGGGAGGAGATTCATCTCTGTAGCAAATGGTGTTTGTAATCGCCAGTCTCTTGCATGTTGATTTATGGATTTGTAGTAGGACCCCATGGATCATAAGGTAATAGCTTCTCAAATTCATGGTGCAAAACTCAATATAGCAAATTTAGGTGATTTTGAGATATAATGATACTTTTTTGGGGATTTAAAGACTATACAATGCATGTTGGCTTGCAAACAAGGTGCATCTATTTTTTATCCTTGTCCATATTGCAGTTTATAAACTAATAACGAGATAATAAAAGAGCATATATGATTTAGATGATGGCGCATAAGCACCTACTACAAAAAATTGGGATTTACCTTTATTATGGTTTCCCATGTTAGAAAAATAATATTGTGAAATATCATATAAAGATAGGAATCCCATTATTCTATTTCCATTAGTTAAGGTTCACTTTTAGACATTCATGCCTTCACGAGATGTTTTTTATAGATTATTGAGGCCCCATATAGAATATGCATTTGTCATAAATCTAGTTTATAAATCCTCACATGCTATTACAAAATTGGGGAAGCTTCTTAATTCAATTGGTTCTTATGGTGGCAATGTTACTCTAGTTGTTAGAAAACCTAGTGAATGGCAAGAAAGTTTGGAATAAGTATCGATGACATGGAAGAAGGAAAGAGGATTTTTGAGAAGAGATATTGGCACTAGAAATAAAGGAAGTTGGGAGCTATAGAGAACCCTATGCATGATCACAAAAATGGTGATTCCCAAATTGACCTTACTAATAAGCAAAAGAAGTTCTGGTCATGCTTAGATAAGTTGGTAGGCTTAGAATCGTATGAGCTCCAATGATAATAAATATCAATTGTTTCAAGGTACATCAATGGAGTTCCAAGATGGCACTTATGGTGTGGCTTCACACACCATTCGATATTAAGCATTGTCATTGATAAATAGCCTCACAATCTATTAGCCAAAATCACTTCAATGACTGATGGCATTCATCATGCCATTTAGAAAATTGGTTGAAGATTAAAAGGAGGATCATAAACTATAAACATAATTCAAAGTACTTCTAGTGGTATTGGTGCATTGATAAGTTATGTGTACATTGCATTAATGGTTTCCTACACTTATTCAAACATTATCTTAAAAATTATTTGGGATTGGTAGAGCTAATACAATCTTGGTTCCCTCTAGACAATCTAAAAGACCCATGGAAAATGTGTCTTTAGCCTACAGTGATTCATAGCCCTAAAAATTATATGGCCACATTTTTCAATGAAAATTAAAGTTTGCTCAACTTTTAGATTAGTATAGATACTTTTGATATTTCATGTTGTTAGGAGATAAATAAAGATGAATAAAAACGCGAGCTTTCAAGCTCATAATCTGTGTAAAACTATTCAGCATAGAAAAATACCATACATTTGTTTACAAAATATAAGAAATATACCATATTGAACATTGTTAACTTTATTATAAGAGAACCGTTTATGTATTGGTTAGTTGCCCGTAACATTGTGATGGATACACAAACGTAATGGTTGTACCATAAGATGTCATGGTTGTCAACAATAGATTACTCCACCTAATTTTTTTTGTATGATAGATGGGTTCTACAGCTAGTTTGCACATTCACCAACCTTCAATTTCCAAAGTAATTTAACCATAATAATAATAGTAATAATAATAGTAATAATAATAATAATAATAATAATAACAATAATAATAATAATAATAATTATAACGTATCAATAGGTGAATCAAGAGGAAGAGAGAAACAATGCCCAAAAAAATACTTATTGAGAATCAATTGAGACATTACTCAAAACCATACATAATAATGAACGAGATTAAATATACACATAAAACAAACATACATTGCTTTTTGTCTCAATCAATTGAAACAATATTCAAAACTATGTGTCATAATGAGAGAGTTTATTAATGATAAAACGAATTAACATTCTTCTATGTATCGGAGGGCCTTTTAATGGAATATTTCACAGAGTATACTTTATAGAGTGAAACAGAGATGGGCCTTGTATAAGAAAATGTTTACAAATGGTCTTAATGCAACCCGCTTAACCAAGTGGTTTGACACCTTGAGTCTTAAGAGGAAGTCCTAAGTTTAAGACTTGGCTAGACATGTATCTATGAGTTCCTCAGAGATCGATGCCTCTAGCTTAATAGGTGATCGATGCCTCTACCTTGAGAGGTTGGGTGTGTGAGTGTGTTTTCAATTCATTGTACTCTCAACAAAGAAAAAAGGAAATCACAAACAAGCCCGCCCAAGCGGGAAATAACTCTTCAAGCGTGATATGTATATATATATATGCAAGAAAGCAACTACCCACAAAACATTACAGGTATTGTCCTATTGGCGATCAAGATTGAGCCTTCCATCACTTGACAGATTGAAGGAAACTCAAGATTCATCCTTCCATCCCTTGACAGATTGAAGGAAACTAGTTGCATCGAGATCCGGCTCAAACTACTGGACTCCATGAAGGAAGCAGGCAAGAATCACTCTCTTCTCAAAATGTATTGGAGGAATGACGCAGTCCTCATCTCAAGCTGTGATGGAGGAATGATGTAGTTCTCATCTGGCCAAATTGGAAGAGCAGTACATCTTAAATATATCCAACGGCAACATCCACTTCCCCTTGGATCCAATATCCACTCCGCTTTGGACGTTGCCGATAGGACCCTGATTAGTGACTCTCGTCTGCTTGTTTGAACTTTCCAGAGGATACAACCAATGGTACATGTCATCCTCGATCATGTAGGAGAGACTTCTCCACGGAGAAACATACATTTTGTTGTTTTTAGCGATAGGTTTGCTTCATCAACAAGGATTCTCAGAACTTGAGAGAGCTTCTCCACCGAGCCCAAATCGATATAAGATTGTGTTGGTGGAGCTATTTCGAATTGGCTCCGAAAGTCGATGTGTACTTAAATGCAAGGGTTTCAAGCCAGGGAAAGAGTTAGGAAAATTACCTACCGGCACTTTGTGGAACTTGGGCCTCTTTGAACGATGCATCGAATTCCAAGAGTTGGAGATGTTTTACAGTGATGCAGCGAATGCATTAGCCTCTGCAATTCAAGCTACATGTGAAACTCTACAAATACGTATCCTTCATAGAAAAGATTATTTTGTCCATAGCTCTTTGGATCTCATCCTCAAATGATGGAGCCTCCAAGAACAGTTCCTGTTTCTGCCAATAGTGATCGATTAAATGAATCTGCATCATATCATCACAGTGTGTAGATTCTCTATGTGTGTGTGTGGGTCTCTGCTGCTACATAGAAGTGTCCACAATCAAGTGTACACTACAAAACGCATTGAATCTACACACATACACGCATGCATACACATATACACACACGCATCTGCATACACACATGCATACACACATACATGCATGCATACACATGCATATGCATACACACATACACACATGCATATGCATGCACACATATGCATACAAACATACATGCATACATACACATGCATATGCATACACATGTACATACATGCATATGCATACACACATGCGTATGCACACACATGCATATGCATACACACATGCATGCATATGCATACACATGCATATGCATCTGTGTATGCATACACACATGCATATGCATACACAAATACATATGCATACACACATGCATATGCACACACATGCATATGCATACACACATGCATATGCATACACAGATGCATATGCATACACACATGCATATGCATACATAGATGCATATGCATACAATGATGCATATGCATACACACATGCATATGCATACACACATGCATTTTAACATCTCCACATTGGATCATATGGGATCTCCATGTACACCTTGGGAAGTGCATGACCATGATGACTCCAAGATATGTCACATATTTAATGGAGCTCTAGACATGGATGTAGCTGAAAAGTCCATGTGTCAGCACACTCAACAACTTTGCTTCATAGAGTTAGGACATTCTGTCATGTTAAAATGGAGCGAACAAGATAAGGATTCCAAAAATTATATCACATAGTCGATATATGAAGAGTACCACCCAGCACCTGGGCATCCTATCGTGAGTTTAGAATGGATTCAGCATACGCCATGCGAGGTGATGTCTCATCGGCGGTCCAAAGCTCGCGATGCTTTTAGAGTAGGCTTACCAAAGCCTGTATGGTTAGATGTTGAAGAGTGGGAATCGATTCAGGATGAGCAGTATCATACTCCTGATCGATATCATCAAGAGCGAGATGTGGCCGCCACACCTTTAGATACATTTGGACCGTTGCATTTAGGTAGCGACGGATAGGATAGTATGCGCTACCAATTTGTAAGTATCATTTTAATTATTGAATTTGTTTGTGTTAAGTACATCATGTATGTTCATCTAACATTTTGCATGTTTATTATAGGAGTTGGCAGTGGGTCATCCTTCAATGCAAGCTGAAAAAGCTTATGGATATCCTCATGGATTGGCTGCACTCTTGCAGGAAATAGAAGGACATGGTGCAAATATTTCATGGGAGAATCTATGATTAGGTAAACTTATAGCTTGGTTTCGTATTTTTAGTTGTTGTTTATAAATGTCATGTCAATTTGTCACATTTTACACATATGCTTCATTACAGGATTGTAGGTGTAAATGTTTTGATCCCCTTGCATATATGTATGCTAGTGCTTTGCCACAATTTTGTATTACACTCCTATGTGGTAGTGATATACCATAATTTTGTATTTGATTCTTATATGGAAGTGCTTTGTCACATTGCCACAAATTTGTATTACACTCCTATGGGGCAATGATGTACCATAATTTTGTATTCGATTCCTATATGGAAGTGCTTTGTCAATTTTCCACAATTTTTTATTACACTCCTGTGTGGCAATGATGTACCATATTTTTGTATTTGATTCCTATATGGAAGTGCTTTGTCACATTTTGTATTCGGTTCTATACGGAAGTGCTTTGCCACACTCTTGTACATCCTTCATTTATGGAATATACAACTTCTTGTACATGATTCATGGTTCATTTTTGCTCATATAAAATCATTTTTTGGTTGCCATTAGAGTACATATCACATGTACTTGGTTTAGAATTGGGCAGAGTGTATTGTCTTTTTCTAAAGAACATCATGCTGTAACAAAAGACAACACACTCAGTCCAAAAATTTTTTTGCAGATATGTTCATCGGTATAAGCGTCGGTACACCCAGTAGAGTCGCCGGTATGGGCATTCCTACACCCAACAGAGTCGTCGCTATGGACGTCGGTATAAGCATCCATAATACTGGCACTTATACCGACGTCCATAACGATGCCTATATCGATGCCTATACCAGTGCTTATACCAACGTTATGTTTCCAATTCGCATATTGATTGCGACACTGACGTCGCAGAGAAATTGTGCCCATTCATTTTCCTCGGTAACAGCCTCAGTATACCCTTGATATGTTGTAGTGTAAAAAAATGAAAAAAAATTTCTACATAGGTAAAATTCCAGAAACCATATGATATAATACTTTGGAAAACCCAAAAGAAAAATCCATATGGTGTAAGGAGAAGATCCTCACACAAAATAGAGCTCAAAGTCAAGAAAATTCCATGAGAATTTATGAAAGCAAGAATGAAACATCATAAGCCATGAAAAGTGCAAAAACCACACAAGCAGAAGGCTAGAATGTTTGTGCAGGAAAGTTGAAAGAAGAAAAGATCTCTTACTCACACTAGCAAAAGATATCTAGGAGTGAGAGGCTTGACCTTTTCATAGTGTCACCCTCATGTATGACTTTATATAAGTCTAAAAAATCACCAAAATTATCAAATGATGCTTTCATTTAGCTCTTTATTGCCAGCTCTCTCAGAAAACCTCTTCCTATCTCTACAAAGAGTATATCTTAAAATAAAACTCTTCACAGCTATAAAATTACCAAAATGGTATATCTCACCACCACTAAAATTGAAACTTCATCCTCCTAGACATTTTCATACTCGACAATGCCCTTCAGTTGTCCTAGTATTGTAATCTTCTCAAATCTTTCTATTAGAGCTTCTAGTAATTGGTATTATCCAAACTATTGAATTTAATCTGATGTTGGGTGGTGGGTCCTCTTGGTTGACTATTTTTCCTTGCATCTATCTTGCTGCATTTGGCCAAGCATTTTCTATAAATCTTAAAGCATCTTTATGCTTCTAGAGCTACATACACTATCATTTGATGATGAACTTATAGCAATGTATCATTTTGGAACTTAATAATCAGATGCCCTTGACTTGTCTTATTAAGGATTTGAATTCAAAACATGGGTGCTCCCTTGATGTTCAAAGAGTAGAACTGAGAAAGAAACATGCCAAATGTTTCTAGTCAATAGTCATAGATAGACTAAAGATGCCACGCATGGTTCTTTTGGTGCAAGGAGCAAGTTGAAAGGCTTGTTCAAAGGTTAAAACATAAACATATGGTTTGAAGAATTGAAAGGTTAAAGCTTTGAGTTTATCTTAGATAATGCTAAAAGTAAGATATGGAGAGAATCTCATGATTGAAGGGATCCAAAAGCCATGGCTTTGTTTTTTAGCTCAAATTCAAATTGTTCCTAGATATTGGGAATACCTTTACGATAGAAGATATAACCACCATAAAAAATCAAGAGGTGTATATAAACACCACACTTCTAGTCGTGGGTGTCACGAGAAAGGTGATAAGGAAGAGAACTCAATCACACACTCTCACACTCAAAGAGGAGCACAGACAAATTGAGCCGAGGAAGAATAATCTTGTTCTTCTTCTTCTATTACCTAAAAGGAATATTCATCAATGAAATAATGCAACAATACAACTAGTGCAATATATAACGACAACAGATAAGGAAAAACCTAATGTCCACAAATGAGTGAGCTAATAAGAAAAAAATGTGCCAACACTCTCGATAGATAAATCTCAATGAAGCATCCCTGACATATACTAGCATGACCATTATACATGTTAGAGAAATGAAAAAGTGGTACATGTCATCCTGGATCATCACACCTATCTCTCATCATTTCCCCTCAAGCTCAATGTCATGTCGTGTAATCCAAGCATATTTTGAAAGTTGGTAATCTTCCAAAAGTGGTGATGACCTTGGTGATGGGATGCTAGGTCCTAATGGAGATGTTATGGAACTATGCTTCTAAGCAATATTCCAGAGGGATTATTATTCTCATATAGAACCTAATGTATTTCCAAACCTCATGGTAAGTCTTGCAGGAAGTAATATGTCCATTAGTTAATGCATCAAAGGCTAGCAATAGTTGTCATAGAGTTCACTTATATTTTACATTTAAAACATTCCATGTGGCTAAGTCAATATCCTTACTAGGATTGGGTTCCTTAGAAATTGCTACATAAAATAAAAAGTTTGTGTGTAACTAAGCCCTCATCGTGTCCTTCCACAAATTGTAGTTTGTGCCATTTA
>CM035406.1:168659992-168667492 GCA_020310875.1 Ceratopteris richardii
GCCATGATGATGTTTGCTAGTGTAACTCTTCAGAGTAAGGAAAACCATAGCCCAATAATGGGTAGACCCATTGAATCAAATTCGCATCCACTTCTGTGGTAGCAACATCAATCCACTGGTCAACAAGAGCCCTTTCCTAGGCAGAACTACCTAAAAGGATACCTTCTGGATCAAGCTTCGCAATATATCTAGCGATAGCATTGCTCTCGAGAACAGGTTCTTCAGGGATTTCAATAACGGGAACCTTCCCAAAGGGATTTTACTTCAAGTAATCTGGTGCTTTGTTGGAAACACCAAGCTCGAAAACTTTTGGAAGTTCCACTTTCGCTCCTTCTTTTTCTTTTCATCCGTTCCGGGGTGGTTATGGGGGTTGCAGTGATTGTGGGGGTTGCGGAGAGAGAGAGAGAGAGAGAGAGAGAGAGAGAGAGAGAGAGAGAGAGAGAGAGAGAGAGAGAGAGAGAGAGAGAGAGAGAGAGAGAGAGAGAGAGAGAGAGAGAAAGAGAGCAGAGGGAGGGGAACTGCGTGGGGGCTGGGGGATGGTGGGGGACTACCCGAGGCTGAGGGGAGGGGGTGGCGGAGTGCTGCGGAGTGCAGGTGGAGGGGGGACTATGTGGGGGCTGAGGGGAGGGGGTGGCAGAGTGCTCTGGAGTGCAGATGGAGGGGGGACTACGCGGGGGCTGAGGGGAGGGGGTGGTGGAGTGTTGTTTAGTGCACGTGGAGGGGGCAGCGGGGAACGCGGGGTGGCGCTGGTAGGGGATGGCGGGGGAGGGGGAAAAGTGAGGGCACTACGGGCGAGGATGGTAGCGGGGATAGTGGGGCGGGGCGGGGAGGGTATGGTGGCGGGTGCGGGGATAGTGGGAGTGGAAAGAGAGAGAGAGAGAGAGAGAGAGAGAGAGAGAGAGAGAGAGAGAGAGAGAGAGAGAGAGAGAGAGAGAGAGAGAGAGAGAGAGACGTGTAGTTGACGGACCACAAGGGGAGGTGGAGGATGCGGGCTTTGGGGGGTGGTGGGGGGATCTGCCGGGGTGGCGGGATGCGGGGAGAGAGAGAGAGAGAGGGAGAGAGAGAGAGAGAGAGAGAGAGAGAGAGGGGACAGGGGGAGAGAGAGAGAGAGAGGGAGAGAGAGATGTGCACTTGATGGGGCCGCGATACAAACCCCCACATCACGTCTTTCCACCGTCCCGGTGCAATTCCTTCTTTATTTTGCTTATTTCAATAAGACCAAAATAAATTGCAATCGTCAATGAAATATGGTATGTACAATGAATGAAGTGCTTCTATTTTGACTTAATTCAGGCACTTCTTCACTCTGGAGATATTGATCAGGGGTATCCTCTTACCCTGCAAATCCTCTAGATGCGCTACTCCATGTGCTAATACTTTTATCACTCTATATGGTCCTATCCATTTGGGTGCCAATTTGGTTGAAACTGCTAGAATTTGATGCACTAGAACCAAGGATCCTTCCTGTATTTCATTGGATCTAAGAGATCTGTCGTGTAATCTTTTGCGCTCTTCTTGTGTTGCTTGAAGTTTTTGCATTGCACCTTCTTTGTATTGTTTTAATGCCACCAGTCTACTTAGCTACTCTTAAAGCCGTGCAGTTCACAATAGCTTTAGCCTCTATCCATTTAGTTGCATAACATGAGGCCATCAAAATATACTTCTTACCCCTAGGGTGACCAATTGGACTAATAGGTCCTATGAAATCAAGACCCCATCATTCAAATGGGAGCCATCCTGTAGATATGACTAATGGTTGGAGATTCAATCTAGTTGGCGTAGGAGCACATCTCTGGAAAATGTGGCATTCTTTAGCGAACTTGATCACATCCTTGTAAATATGAGGCCACCATAGTCCTTTGTGGATGATTCTGTGAGCCAATTCTTCCCCCTTTAGATGCCCTTCACTGTGTGTAGCCTCTAGCAAAAGATTCACCTCCTCTAGATAAACACACTTTCTCAAGATATCATCCTGACAATATCTATATAAATTCCCATTTATGAGTGATTATGCTTTGGTTTTAAGGAGTAATCTTCTCTTTTCCATAGGTGTCCAATGCTCTGGGATTTTTCCACTAGTAAGAAAATGGAGAATTCCATCATACCAGTCAGCCTGAGTTGCTACTAGGAAGAGATTACTATCCACCAGTTCATCATTAATACCTGTTGCCTTCTCGCTCATTGCACTCCTGGACACTTGATCTTCCATGTAGTGCTCTCTTCCTTGCTTAATATGAATATCAAAGTTGAATTCTTGAAACAGGAGTAACCATCTCCAAACCCTTCCAACCACTCTAGGTTTGTTTATCAAGTACTTCAAGGGCTGATGGTCGGATATGACTATAAAATGTACACGGAGAAGATAATGCCGAAACTTCTGAAGAGCAAATACAATAGCCAAACGTTCCCTTTCGGTCATACTGTAGTTCCTTTTTGGCTTGGTGAGTAATCTACTAGCATAGGAGATAGGTCTATCAACCTTGTGTGATGATAGTTGAGCTAGAACTGCACCAAGAGCATGAAGACTGACATCTGTATGCACATGAAACTCCAATGAGCAGTTAGGAAGAGTTAAAAGTGGAGCAGTACATAACCTCAATTTTAGTTCACAAAATGCTTTCTCAGCTTTAGCACTCCATGAGAAAGGGGCCTTTTTACAGGTAAGCCTTGACAAGGGCTTAGCTATTTCTGAATACATTTGTATGAATCTTCTATGGTATCCTGCATGGCCCAAAAAACTTTGCACTTCCTTTGGGCTTTGTGGAATATTCATGGAAAGGATAGTAGTAACCTTCACAGGATCGACGGTTAGATACTATGTGACCAATAAGAGTGCCCTTGGTGACCAAAAAATGACATTTAGCAGGATTAAACTTCAAACCTATTTTGAGACATTGCTCAAATATTTCCTTAAGATTTTCCAAATGATCATGGAAATCTTGGACTGCTGCTCTTCTATCTGTGCCTGAGAATACTGAAAAGTCATGCATAAAAATGCGTAGAAAAGTTCTCAACCACTTGCCCAATATCAGATACATTGTTCTATTAAATGAAGTTGGTGCATTCTTCAAGCCAAAAGCCATGCGGGTATAGACATAGGTGCCCCATGGAGTCACGAAGGCTATTTTGTCTCTATCATCAAGATGGAGCACTATCTGATTGTAGCCACTAAAACCATCCATCTTGCACAGTCACTTTATTTAAGGCACGAAAATCAACGCAAACTCTTATTTTTCCACTATTTTTCTTGGGTACAGTAACCATAGAAGAAAGCCACCTGGAATGTTCTACTGGAACAATTATACCTGCTTCTTCTAGTTTTGTAATTTTCGACTTTACCACCTCTACATATTTTGGATTGAGTTGATACGGCCTACTTCTTGTAGGCGCATCTCCTCAACTAAGGGTATTCTGTGTAATCCAAGCTCCTTTGGTATCCGTGTTAGATCTTTGTAGGACCATGTGAAGACATTTTTATAACCAAAAAGTAAAGAAGTTACCTTCTGCAGTAAAGGGGGATAATGCCATAGCCAGGAGGCCAAGTGGACTACTTGAGGGTTCTCTTCATCCCCTAGATTTACTTCTTGAACCTATGTTTCAGGACTAGTCTTGTTTGAGAAATCATCTCCACTGTGTGCAGGAGTGGACTTTAGCTTATATTCTGCAATATGTTCTTTGGTCCATCCTTGAGGTATATCCGTAAAAGGAAGATCTCCTCTGCACTCAGGCTCATAACTTTCCTTCTCTGATACTTCTATATTTGTTACCCCTTCAAAGGTTGTATTGTCCTAAAAACTCTCATTCTTTGACTCGTTGTGAACTTCATGGCCTTTTCCTGCAACCCCTTCATCTGCAACTTCTTCCTCTATTTCATTGATTTCCACTGTGCACCACTCTGCACTTTCCATCATCCAATTCAATAATGTATCTTCTTCTCGGGGTAGAGAGGGCATTACCTGAGTGTCCACAGTATACCCAGTAGTTTTCCCTAAGTCGAAACCTTCTTTCAAATGTAGTTGCAGTTGGCTATTGGTGCTTCTTGAAATCCACAGTTTGTTTTTCCCCCAATCTTGCAAAGCTTTTGCTTGCCTCAACCAAGGCCTCCCTAGGAGTAAAGGGTAGGAAGTCTCTTGTGGAAGTGCAATAACAACAAAATCTAGAATAAAGTGACAACCCTGTACTATCATAAGTACCTTTTCAATAATGCCAATTGGCGCAACTCAATGTTGATTTGCTAGAGTAACTGTGAATGGTGCCATCTTGGTGGGGTTTAAATTTAGTTTCCTCGTTGTGAAATCTGGCATCAAATTGATGCCCGAGCCTCCATCTAAAATCACACCTGTGAGAGCTTCATCCTTTATAAGAAGATAGCCTTGAGCTTTGGTAGTCTGTCAGGGGTGCAGGGGGAAAATCAACCATGAAACCATCTATGCTAGGTGGTTGGCTCAAGTAAGTAGAGTTTACAATCTTTAATAGGTCACTTCTTAGTTTTGAATCCATCTTTATGAGTTCGTACAGACTTAACTTATGATGAATACCTTTCAAGATCTGCTCAATGTTTACCTCATGTGTGTCTTCTTGCAGACTTGTTGGTTGATCCTTTAGTGAAGTAGCCATCCTTTCATAAGCTCCTTCAATTTTTGCTTGGTCTTTCCAACCAACCTTCTTTTCCTCCTCTTTATCTTGGAGTCCCTCTTGTTCCTCTCTACAGGTTGCTGCCACTTGTCTGGCTCTAGTCATCATGGGCATTGAAGAAGATGAAACAACATAAGACTGAGTGGTCATACCTTCTTCTTGTGGAGAGACCGCAATCATGTGGATTGGAGCAGGACGGCTTCTTGGGCAATCTTTGGTGTAGTGATCCTTAGCCTCTGGACAATGCTGACAAGGAGGTGCATCTTCTGGAAGGGAAAACCTATTTTGCATATGGCCATACTCACCACAACGGTAGCACATCAAAAGCCTATTATATCTGGGCTTTGTTGGTCTGTTCTCCTCTCTATTAGGTTCATTTGAAGTAGTAGCATAATATGAATCCAAAGCTTGAGAGTTACCTCGTTGTTGTGTACCCTTGAGGTAGTAATAGTCTCTAGCTTCATGGCCATTCTTTCCACAAAATTGACAGCTTACCTTGTTAGGACAATTAGCATTGGAATTTCCATTGTTGTTACTCATGGCGACGTTGGGCCACTTCATCATCAGTGCGACCTAGTGGTGGCAAGACCTTCTCTTCTTGCTGATTTTGTTGCATTCTTAATGCCTCTAGTTCCTTCCCCAATTGCCCAATAGGGTCTACATCTGCAGCATAATTCGGTTGTGTATCCCCTTCAAAATGTTGCCTAGCTTCTTCAATGCGTGATGCTACTGCAACAAAATCATAAAGGGTTGCATCCAATCTAAGAGACTCACGTAACTTCTACTGAGATGACTTGGGCAAAGCTTTCTCTATCCATTTTTGAACCAAGAAATCACTTCGAGCATGTGGAAGACGTGCAACGAGTGCTTTTGTCCTAGTGTGAAGTTCATGGAAGGATTCACCTGATCTTAGCCTTAGATTCTCATGTAGCAAAATGGCCATCTACATATTGATTGTACCATTTGTCAGCAAGGCCTTCCAATGTGGATGGGAAGAGTACCAGCATTGCATCCTCTCTATTCTGCAAACCTCGTCCATGGCATAAGGAGATGAACCTCCTCACATGATCATCAGCATCCTCATAAGCTTGTTCGTTGAAGGTAGGGAACTTGATATTGAGTCTGGAGAGTAAATGAGAGAGATCCTCCATTTGAATTGGTGTTTATTCTGATGTATCTAAGGAGAAGTCTAATGTTCTCCTATGCTTCTCCTTTGACAGTGGAGTCGCACCCAAATAAATAGATAAATTCAAGGAGGGTAGAGGGGAGGTAGGTTCACTAGTCGAAGATATAGCTAACTTGTTAAGGCTTCTTCGTATACGAATAGGCTCCTTATCTGCTCGCGTATGGATCATGTACCTACTTGCAAATGAAATAGGGCAAAAATACTAGAAAAGAGGACTATTTACTATCCTCAAGGCCTCTCACAGAAATGCAAGGGTCCCACCAAGCACGCCAAACTGTAGAGGAGGTACTGGGGTATCCACTTTTAACAAGAGCAGAAAATATGCACTTCCAGTACTTCGCCCACTCAAGGGAGGTTCTCCTTAGGGAAGTATACCCTTTAACATTTCTGTGAGCAGGTAGGTCACAATAATTGTACAGTAAATGTAGACACAGAGAAGATCAATGACAATGGCAATAGTAAAGGACGAAGCCACTCCTTAGTTCACACATATGAATACAATATAGGCAAAAAAAATGCTTAAAAGTTGATGCTCTGTGCTAACATGCCACTCCAGAACTAAACAACATCAATACAATAAATTCATCCAATCCGTACAATGAATACAACTAGATGCAGACTGGAACTGATCAGTACAAAGTGTGAAGTCTTGCTTCAAGGGGAAGAGCACCAAAATACCACTAACACCAAAAATACCACTGACTCACAATGAATGACAAAACCAAGCCACTTCCTTCACACTATAGTGCTATTAGCCCTCCACTAGGAAGCCCACACTCTGTATCCTCACCATAGAGTGACTCCTATAGTAGGCTTGTATCCACAAAGAGCAAAGAGAGGACCCCTATATGTACGTATGTATATGTGTGCCTCAATTGAACACAAGTTAATTTCTTTTATAGGCTCTAATAGGCCAAGAGGGCCTTGCCCATTCCTTACGTCCACTGATCAAGCGCGGATTAATTGCCCAAAATTGGAGGGGTAGATCAAATATGCCACTAGATTTGAATTGGATCCTCAAGAATAGGAAGTCGTCATGGCAATAGTCATTTCTCCACTTTCCCTTTCACCACTTAAACTTTTAATGCCACTTTTGCTTACAAGCTGAGATCCTCATTTTATGCTGCCCATGATATTGGAATGACCCATTGAGTGTGAGAGATGGTGGGTGGCGCGGATGGAGGGATAGATGGATGGTGGGATGGAGCGTTGATTTTAATCCCACCAATCCAAGAATTCCTTAATTGGAAGAGTCATCTTTCTTTTCATACTTGAAGAGCACAAACGTGACAACATCAAAAGAACTTTTTGCCAAAGCATGTTCAATATGAAAGGCATAATCAGGGAGCTAATTTATGTCTTTGGATATCTGACATGTGAGGAGCCAATTGAATTTACTTAGGATAGTCATCTCACTTTTTCAAGCATGGGCGTGGAGAGAGGATCGGAGTGGAGGTAGAGGGGATAGAGGGGGGAAGAAGGAGGTGGGTGTGGGGTTGTCGGGGAAAAGATGAGGGGAATAGAGGGGGACGGTGGAGATGGTGGTGGGGGTGGGGGTGGGTGTGGGGGCTTTGGTGGAAAAGATGAGGGGGTGAAGGGGGTGGTGGAGATGGTGGTGGGAGTGGGTGTGGGGGTTGTGGGGGAAAAGATGAGGGGGTAGTGGAGATGGTGGTGGGAGT